>CDEZ01023146.1:0-53951 GCA_000826365.1 Acanthamoeba royreba | reverse complement strand
CTCACTCACTCACTCACTCACTCACTCACTGCGAATCAGCCATCAGTCAATGTAGCCGAGCCGTGGCCCTCGCAGTTCACCAGGGCGAAGACCTGGTACACCGGTCTCCCCTTCTTCGCCAGTGAGTCAGGATACACGACAGGAGGGCCCAGGGCCACCTCGATCCGTGCGCATGGTCTGTACATCAACCGTCTCTTCGCCGAGTACTTCTTGTTGGGCATCCGCAGGACATGCGTGTACGAGCTTGTTAATTCTTGGGACAATCCCACCGATGAGGAATCCAACTTCGGCCTCCTCTACGCCAACTACACCGCCAAGCCGGGCTTCACTGCTCTCCAGAACCTTCTTGCTCTCGTACGAAGCGACTGGAAACCATCGGCGGATCAGCTTCGCCCGCCTGACTACAGTCTGGGCTCACTTGACTTGTCTCTCAACGTGAGCGCCGTGGGTCTCTACAACAGGACGCAATACGTCCACCATCTCCTGCTTCAGAAGCCTGATGGCACCTTCTTACTCCTTCTCTGGCACGAGATCTCCGATGAGGACACCAGCACGCAACCCAACCGCCAGATCTACCCTCCCCACATGCCCACGGTGGTCACACTCCCGCAAGGCTTCAACACCCGCATCTACGCACCCAACGACGGGTCAGACGCGAGCAGCGCCTACAGCACTGATGGACAGTCCACCTACACTGGCGCAACCTCCATTTCGCTCCTCGTGCCAGATCACGTGATCGTGCTTGAGCTGACCGCCACGAGCAGCGCTCCCTCATCTGCCTCGGGGTTCTTCCTCCTCCTGTGGCGCTCCGTCTCTCTCTCTTCGCTCTTATGCGCTAAGCCGTCATCTGGGAGTGATCAAGGATGATCACGATGGCCCTTGAAACAACAACAACCTATCACATCCAAGTGTTTGGGGAGACATGGACACAATCCTTATCATCCCCAACTCCTCCTTCTTCTTGCATACAGACCGTCAAAGGTGACACGTCAGCTGTCCTTGTTCTCTCCCTCCTTCATGTCCTTCATGTACCTTCCCCTGCTTCCCTTCCCTTTATTCTTTGAACTAAACTTTGGGAACTTGCTGTGGAAGTTCCCCCAGCTTTGCCCCTCCCTTGACTTTGGATGTGAGTGCGCCAAACTTTTCCCACATACCCAGCGTCCATCCATTCCTTGTTATCCTCATCTCCATTGATCTCACACATTGATCGAATTTCATCTGTGCTGATTTATTCATTTATTAAATTTTTTAAGTGATTAATTAATTAGCACATAATTAACTCTATCTCGTCATGTCATTTTGGTCGAGTTCCTCTACCTCCACTTCTACTTCGACATCCCGACCTTCATCTACATCTGCCACCGCCACTGCCCCTTCCTCCTTCTTTTCATTCGGATCCACCTCTACTGCGCCTGCAGCATCATCGTTATCTTCTGCAACGGCATCCTCCTCGCGAGATGAAGGTGGAGGTCTCCTGGGATGGTTCAAAGGGAGCCCACCGCCGCCACCGCCCCCGCCGCCAGCCGATGAAGAGGGTCTCCTCTCGTCCTTCCGCCGCACCGTTGGCCTCGCGCCTTCCCCGCCTCCTCCGCCACCCAGGTAATTACAATTATTTTATTTTATTTAGATTTATTTAATTTCGCATTTTGAATTTATTATTATTAAATAGTGAATAAGAATAAGAATTTTCCAGTACGGCCTATAAAACTGTTGAAACACTTAAATAAAATCTCAAGAAAAATTGTTATTGATAATTAAATACTTATTTGTAAAAAATATTAGTATTAATGAAAATGTTTTACAGTTAAAGTTAAATGATTTATATTTAAGTGTTGCCATGAAGCTTCATTATTGACTTAACGTGTTGATGGTTTGCAGTAAAATGGACTCAGTTTTGGGTATGGTGGGTCTAGGCCCGCGACGCGAGCCCACTCTCATGGATGAGTTTAACGAAGCCACCACTCTCTCCTACAAACACGTACGCCAGCCACATCATCTCGATCATGATCAAACAGGACCATCCTCATGGGCTGCCCTCTATTGATCTGATTGATCGAGTGGATGAGAGTTGTTGATGGTCGTGTGTTGCTTGTCTTGGTGATGAACCATGATAGCCCGTGTGATGGCTGGCACTTACTCATTCTGGCGCTGATTGCGTGATTGTGTGAACAGCGCCTGTATGGATTCGGGATCTGCCTCGGCGTATCGTTCCTCTTCTTCTTCTTTGTTCGTGCGCCCTATCCTGTGATGCTGCGCTGGGATGTCTTGATTTTAACTTGCATACATGTGCCCAGGCTGTGCTATTCGTGTATCTGCTTCAATTTGCTGCCTTCGGTGCATTCTACACGATAGGCAACTTGTGTCTCTTGGGGAGGTGCGTCTTCTGGTTCTTGTTGGCAGGTCTATCGTCCTTGGTTCACTAAAATGGCTGTGCAGCTCGCTCTTCCTCATAGGCCCGATGCGTCAGCTGAGAATGATGTTCCATCCCGTCCGACTCATCGCCACGCTCATCTACCTTGCTGCGCTTGGCCTCACCCTGTTCGTGGCCATCTACGTATGTTCTTCTTTCGCTGGCATATGGTCAGTTGGGCTACTCTAACTACAACTTGCATGAATTAGACAAAACAACCACTGCTGGTGTTGGTCTGCGTCATCGTGCAGATCTGTGCTATCGTCTGGTACGCTTCAGGAGCAAATGGTTCTGCATTTGAATTACTCATGCGTAGACCTGCAGGTATGTGGCTAGCTACCTTCCGTTTGCTCGGGCTCTCCTCCAGAAGTGTTGCGGTGCCTGTGCGGACTCAGTAATGAGCGTCTAAAGGAAGATAGCTCCCCACCTCATTGTATATAGAAAGCAAAGATATAGGCTAGCGCATTGTGATCGGTTCATCCATCTGTATTCGACAATCAACTTCTACAACAGGGTACTACGCACGATAGGTACGGATGAGTCGAGTCACCGGCTTGGCACAGACCGGACACTCCTTCTTGGCCTTCTGCACCTTCTGCGCGCACTCCATGCACAAAATGTTGTGGCCGCACCATAGCAGCACCTGCCGAGGAATACTGAATCAGTTACGTAGCAGTAAGCGCGAATGATCCGAGATGATATACCGTCTCAATCTTCCTGTCCATGCACACCCGGCACCAGGTGTCCTCTTCGAGCATGGAGATTTTGTCGTCCTTGGCGAGCATCTGACGATCCTTTTCGGCCAGCTTGTCTTGCAACTGCTGTATCTGCAGTAATAGACTCGTTACCTCGTCTGAGGAGCTGTCGCTCACTACGGTAAGAGTCGTCGATTGCACATTCACTGAGCTCACTGACGCTTCGGAAGTGGTAACGGATGTGGAAGTTGAGGTGCTGGTCGAAAGCGAAATGGCCGAGGAAGAGGTGGTAGATGAGGGGATCACCAGCGGTTCATCGTCCCACTCTCCGAAGAGGGAAGAGACAACGCCCCAGTCAACCTTTTCTTCCTTTTCCTTCGCGACCGGTCGCTCACAGGTATTGCTCGAAGCCTCTTTGGCCTTTGGCGTGAAGATCTCTGACTCGAGCTCGTCCTCGGAGCCAAAGAGAGCGCCCAAAGTTCCGACTTCTTCCTCCTCCTGCGCAGCTTCCTTCTCTGTGGCTGTGGTTGACGTCGATGTATCGTAAAACGAGAATAGCCCATCAATGTCAGTGTCTTCATCGAAGATAGACGGTTGTCGCGGTGTGCTGTTCGTGGTGCGGCGCGCACCACGAATGAGCTTCCGCTCGACTTGAGGCGGAAGGGCTAGGGCCTCTGTTTGCCGTCTGCGTTCGTTCTGCTCTCGCTTTTGTTGTCGCCGTGCTTGTTGCTCACCGTCGCTCGTGGCCGCCTCGATCAGTACTGAAATGAGTTCGGGATTATCATTGCGGAGAGCATACTCTGTTTCGTCAAGGCAACAGGCTCAGGTCAGTGCAAAGACCACCAAGACTTAGCAAGTAAAGAAAACACGCACCAAGGGCCGTATTGCCTTCATTGTCCTTTGCGTTCACATTTGCTCCATTCTCAATCAAGGCGAGTGCCACGTTTGTTTTGTCTGTGTTCAGGAGGGGAGGAAGCCTCTGATCAGAGATCAGTACGTGGAAAGGAAGATGAGGTAGCATTACCGGCAAGTACAGCCATATGGAGGGGCGAATAGCCAGCAGCTTGCTTGGAATCTATATCGATTCCCTTACTAAGGATGTAGTTAACGATATGCACATGACCATTCTGAGCCGCTAGATGCAATGGTGTGTATCCAAAGTCGTCCTCCTACAGTGTAAGAATAAGGTTAGACATGGGGCACTCCAAGTGGCATGTTGATAGAACCTGAACGAGAGCCATCTCGTTCCCGTCAATCGTTGAACTGACCACGGACAGATTGCCCGTGCGCACGGCAGCGAAGAAGCCTGACATGTCAAGCCTTGGAGTAGCTCGTGAAGGAACATTTCTCCTCGCTGAGCGCCAGGACGCAGTGTCCGAACTACCCTGCATCGCTACGCTTCCAGTATTTTGCTCAATGGTGGTGTTCTTGCTGTAGCTACTCCACGACGGAGGCCACTGCGGAGGCGGTGCCCTGTATGTGCGTGGATTCCAGCATCACAGCAAACCACTTGAGTATCAGTGACCTTTCCTCAGTCATCAGAGCCTGCTGCTTCCCAGCCATGCAATCATGTACCTGCCAGCGAGATGTGTGGCAATCTCCGTTATGCGTGGGTCATTTGAATACCTGGTACGAAGCAGCAGCAGAAGAACAACGACAGCGTCAGTGAGCCGATGTAGAGGAGAGCAAAAGAAAGAGGAACAAGTGAACCTGGCATAGGCAGAGGGGTCGGCGCGCAGCTCGGATATGATGCGACACACTTCAGGTTGGCCCAGGTACTTAGCCGTGGCCGGGTTCTGTGCCAGCACCGAGAATATGAGGTCCGTCCGGAAGAGCTCTCCGCTTGCATTCGTCGATGACATGCCTTGTAAAGAGGACTTGAATTTTTGATATTCAAAGAAATAAACAAATAAATAAATCAATAAATAATAAATAATAAATCAATAAAAATTAATTTAATGTTTTCGACACTTCCCAATATTAAAATAAAAATGAAACAATCATGCAACCAAGAACATTTCTGGAGATGGAGAAGGTTGCTTTTTACGTACTTGCTGGTAGGGACTACTGCCGTCGTTCGCGGAGGTAAAGCTGGCCTTTGTATTGCTGTGTTCACCAAACCAACCAAGCCTGCTTCCATTTTTTACTGAAGCGTTTCTGGAATTATGCCGGAATTGCAAGAAGTAAATTCATTTTGTAAACTTTTTGAAAAGTTTCGAAAGTCTAACGAAAAGTTTAAGAAGGCAGTCCAGGGAACAAGGTGGGCAAGGTGTCAGTCGGTTCTCTGGACTGGAATCGATAGGTTGGTGAGGTAGCAACGCCGCGTGGAATTAAAAAACATGCTCGGGGCATAGACTCGGAAGCTGCTATCGCCGCTGGTGTGAGTTCTTAAAGCAGGTTTACCTCCTACTGAGCTCATCCACTCATAAAACCACTACATCCCTTCACTTGGACTCATAGTAATGCGCATAGTTGTATCTGGAGCTACAGGCAATACCGGGGTTGGTGTCGTGAAGGGTCTGTCCGAGGCAGGCCATCAAGTGGTTGCCATCACCCGTGATCCTCAGTCCCAGGTTGCCAAAGAGCTTGCGGCACTCCCCAACGTTGAGACCGTACGAGTGGAGGATGCCTTCGATAAGCCTATTGACAGGTGCCATCACATCGCGGCGCCCCTACCGCTTGTGGTGCATGCTGACTGTTCCCATTCCCATCAAAGGTTCTATCTGGCCACCCCACCATTCCGTGACCAATTCATCGTCGAGACAGATCTGGTCATTGCTGCCCGCAAGGCTGGCGTGAAGTACATCGTGAAGCTGTCCACTGTGGACGCCTGGATTCAGGTCTATGGAGAGCCCTACTACGCCCGATCGCACTTTGCCATCGAGAACTTCCTCGAACAGGGGGACATTCCGTACACCTGTCTCCGGGCCAACCTGTTCCACAACTTTATCGGTGTCGACCTGGACTCAGTACCCAAAACGCATCAGTACAGAACCCAACTCAACGGCGCATCGTTAGCCTCCATCGACTCAACTGATGTAGGAAGGGCTGCTGCCGCGCTTCTCTCGTTAGAGGATCCTTCGCCTCACTACGGGAAGAAGTACATGCTTACTGGACCGGAGGATCTAAATGATGACAGGTACACCGTAGTGCAGTCAGCACGCCATCCCGAGAAGATACCTAACTAACCTTCCTCTCTTCCGCTTAGCATCGGTGCAGCGCTCCAGGAAGTGTTGGGAGCTGATATCGTGTTCGCAGGTGCCATCACGGACGATGAAATCGTGGAAGGGTATCGTAAGCAGGGCTTCGCCGGTAGAAAGGACAGCCTGCTCGCCAGTGGCACGTTTTTCAAGCAGGGCAGGGGCGACCGCGCGCACACGGCTACCTCTCCGGAGATGCTCATCCTAGCCCCACCCAAGACGACCTTCAAGGAGTTCATCAAGCAGTACTATTCGAAGCGCTCGTGATGGCTTAGTGTGATTGCAGGCCAACCCAAACAGCTCTCAAATATTGTCAGAGTACTCAATCCACTAGCACCGTAAAGCTGAGTCGCTTGATGAATGGGTACAGGGCTTGGTATCTTGAGTAAACATGAGCATACGCATGAGTATGGATCGTAAATGTAAGCAAGGGTTTGTTGAGGTGTACCGGGATATGTACACAGTCCGAAGTGATGGTGCTTGTTTCATCCAGGCCACGGTTTTTGAGCTGTTGATACTCTCACACCTGATGAGGCTCAGGGCTTCGAGCTTGGTGCACCGCTCCAAAAGGAACCAGAGCGTTGTGTCTCGCACCTGTCCCAAATAACTAATATCGAGCTCTGCCAAGGATATTGCGTTAGCAACTCAGTGAAGGTAAGGTGCAGGGAATCCTACCTAGTAACGAGGGGCAGCACACACCAACTTCACTGATGCCACCTTGGGCAGATGATGGCGTGAGGTAGTTGCAGCTGGATAACCCCAGGTACTCCAGCTGTTGAGCACATGCACTATGAAGCAGAGAACGTAAACCTACGTCGCTGATGGCTGTGCCACCCACGTTAAGCCGTCTCAGTCCAGCTGTTGTGTCGACTATCATCTTCATGTGAACGTCACCGAATCCTATACCATCATGCATGGATCACTTCACCGGCTAGTTCATTCTTGTGATGGCTTTATGTACCCCAGACACCTGAAACGTCGAGATCCTGCAATTGCGGACAGTGCGCTACGAAGTTGGCGATGCCTTGGCCAGTCACTCGAGTACAGCCGGCCAGCTTCAGTCTTTCCAGTCTCACCACAGCGCCAGCGTTCACAAGATGAAGAAGACCTTCGTTGCTCACCTGCGGACTTGAAGAGACCAAAGTTAGGCGTGCCAAACAAACAAGAGCTCTAGAGAGCAGCAAGCACCAAGAGGACAGGATCAACACTCGCAGTGACGGTCCGAACGGAACAAACTCAGCGAGACAGTCGTCGTTGACCGGGCAGTGGGACAGATCGAGCGAGACCAGCCGCTTGCATCGTCTCAGCACTCGTCGCAGACTTGCTTCCTCGTTGCTCATGTCTGTTTTTCAAACCAGGATTAGTTCAATAGGTTGTAACTGATGAATTAATTGTTTGTATATTTTCTTATTCTTGTTTCTTGTTTATTTTGTTTATTTTTGCAATTTCTTTTGGTTTTTCTTTTTTTATCTGTTTTGTTTTTAATATTTTTCTGATGTCTCCAAATAAATGTGGTTATAAAAATAAAAGAAATCACATACCTTTGACGGCAGCGGAAAGAGAGAGGTCGAGGTGGGGCCGCTCTTGCCACAGCAGGTCGTGCCACTCATGGCTCACCTCTTCGAGACATCTTCTTTGTCGTCTTCGCGGTGGGGCCACTGAGTAATCCTCTTCCTCCTGTTCTTCGGTGAAGGCCTCCCACGGTCCCTCCTGCCGCCACTCACCGGCCACGGGCAGGTACGAGAAGACCTTGAGTTTGACCTCCAGCGGCAAATCTTCCCACATCTTGCACATTGGTTGCGGGGTCTTCTGTTTCTGGCGCCAAATTTCCCAAATTCTTGAGATAGCAAATAAGTTACCGCGTAACGCAGGGCAGGTACTTTCCTTTCCGACCCTACTATTTTCCTAATTCCAGTTCCATATCCTTATTTGCCAAACACCTTTAAGGCAAAGCTGGAGGGTAGGTAGGACAGGATTGGAGGACGGGGGTACTCGGAAACCACTACGAGATGTCTTTCCCCGAAGGTCATGTCAACTGCACTGCCCCTACCCGCTGGACCCCGCAGGTCCATGGCCGCAGGTCCTGAAGGGTCAGGTTCCCGAGTGAGTGATGTTTCTCAGAGCTTGGTTGCCGAACGGTCGAGAAAGGAGGCCAGGAGGTCCGTGGGCTGAGTAGGGTTTATAAGAGCGACGTGAGGAACAGCGAAGCAAACACTCTTTTGCACTTGCCCGTATATACAACAGCCAAGACATGCCACAGGCCAACCTACTCACTCACCTGGCGCTGACCGCCTTCCTACTCCTGGTCGCACTTGCGTGGGCCGTGCACTCGGCACCATCGGCAGGATGCTCAGGACCTGTACAGTTTTATCCATCAGGAAACTCAACTCAGGGCTTCCTGCTCACCAACGACGGCCGCAACCGGACCTTCAACGTTTATGTGCCGCCCAGCTACCGGGCTGATCATCCTTCGTCCTTAGTGTTCTTCTTCCACGGAGGCTTTGGCACTGGCCGTCAGGCAGAAGAGTCATACCATATGGTACAACGCATCGCCACCCCCAACGAAATGGTGTTCTGTTCGGCAAGCTCATCCACACATTCAGGACGACACCGCTAATGAGGAGAACTTCATAGTAGTGTGCCCTGATGGGTGGGGACGCAGTTGGAACGGAGGCGCGTGCTGCGCCCAGCCATGAACCAGTCTGTCGATGACGTGGCCTTCGTTGCTGCCCTGATGGACCACCTCGAAGCCAACATGTGCCTCAACAAGGACGCCTACTTTGCTACCGGATTCTCTAACGGTGCCATCATGACCTATCGTCTGGCCTGCGAGCTCGCCAACAGGCTGACTGCCGTGGCGCCGGTCTCCGGAGTGTTGGAAGTGAGCACCTGCAAGCCAAACCGAACCATCCCGATCATGCACATTCACGGTGAGTGGGACCAGAACATCCCCTTCCTTGGCGGCTACGGCTGTGGTGCTCAGGAACCAACTTCACGTCGGCCCCCGCTAGCATCAACGCTCTGGCTGACGCCAACTCATGCAAGTGTCGGTGGAGCCCGTCCACCCCGCATGTCCCACGATCTACCTCACTGAAGGCCACACCACCTGCCGCAGCTTCGGTCCCTGTGCAGCGGAGGTGGTGCTCTGCAAGGTGGGCGACGGAGGGCACGCCTGGCCGGGACGAACGTATCGTCGGTACTCAACGACACGAACGGTCCGAACGCCACCTTGGGTCTGAATGTGACCTTGCCCTGCAACTTCAGCAGTGCCCCAGACTTCAACGCCAATGGGCACATCTGGGACTTCTTCTCGGCCGCTCTTTCCTCATCCTATCCGTCCGCCACGCCTGGTCAGCCAATCACCAGGCCAGACGTCTCCTCAGCAATCAGCTCCCCGCACGCCTGACCCTTCTCGCTTGCCCAGCGGTAGCCCCCGCACCAATCGCCCGATCGCTCGCCAGATCCATCTCGGCCACCAAGTGGTAGTCCCGCGCCTTCAGGCCAGACGTCTCCTCAGCAATCAGCTCCCCACACGCCAGACCCTTCTCGCTTGCCCAGCGGAAGTCCCCCGCACCAATCGCCCTGCCTCCAGCTGCCTCCCACACACCAGCCCAGCCACACGCCGTCACCAGTAGCTCACCTAAGCGTGCCTAGCCTCCGTAGATAACATAGGAGTTAGAGAAGAACAAGATTGGGTGGGAGAGTGGAGTTCTTAGCCACAAAACCGCGATTACATGTAAAAGATTCAGTACTAGCTGTAAATAGGTCATCATGTCAACAGAACAGAAGGCTTTGCTCCTGACAGTGCCATGGGTGAAGGCTGCCCAGCGCAACAACAGGCGTGCTCAGCTGCCCGACCAGGCGGTACAGAAGACTGTATTGTAGGGTTCGGAGAAAACATTAGCCACGATCACATTGATGGGATTGCGGCAGTGTGCGTGAAGGGAGAACAAGGGGGAGGATGGAAATCAGAAAGACTAATCTTAAGCTCATAGAATTTCTGAACCCTTCGAGGGGACAGAATCACGTTTGAGTAAAGTTTCATCATCCATCAAGAAACACAAATCAAAGCCGCCAAGCAGATAGGTTTGTGGCGCTTGCATCGATGATGGTGCCGTTGTTCTACGAATTATGTGACTACACGTACGTTTTGGGAAGAGGAAGCTGCGCCTCTACAGACCCGATGGTGCCTGGATTCTACGCGTGTAGCGTCTCCGATCAATTGCACATGGAGGGCTCAACTTGGCTCCTACTGCTACATGCACTACTTCCTACAGTAGATTGAGATAAATAAACCCATTATCTCAAATACAGTTGTTTTTCGATTCTATGTGAGAAAAAAAATCAAGAGTGGCTCAGAGATGCGTGGTATATTTCTTCCTAGTTGTCCCGTCCGTTCCTCGCAAGCCCCTCCTCATCCTTCATCTCGAGAAAGAACTTTCGCTCTCTCTCTGATCTGGAATAAGTCGGAACTTGGGAGGACGACGCATCAACTCGGGTAAGGCAAAGTTTTCTAATCTTCGCCACATGTTGGGGTAAACCTTTGGGGGAAGAAAAAGGTTACGTACATGTACTCGCAAGGGGGTCTGGGATCGAAACTACGAGGGAAGCATCTCTGTGGCCTGGGTGCCGCTACGAGGTGGTGAGCTGCGGGAGAAGAAAACATAAAAAACGACCTCTGCTGAAACCTGGCAAAAAGAGGGAGCGAGAGCATACCATAAATTCCATTATACTGGCATAGTTGACCTTCCCGAAATGTATTTCGAAAACAAAAAAATACGAAAAAACGAAGGAGAAACAAAACGTGCGATGATCAAGCTCAATCACGGGGAGGAAGGCCATAGGCCTCTGGGTTAAAGTCCCCTAGAGTCTTGATGATAGAATGAGCGCGTGGGTACCGTTCGTGAGGCATGATAGGGTCGGGCACGGCGACAACGATACCGCCAGCGCTGGCTCCGGCTTCGCATCCCGATGGAGAATCTTCAAAGACCAGGCAATGTGATGGGTCAATGTTGATTCCCCTGGCAGCTGCGAGGAAGATGTCTGGAGCAGGCTTTCCCTTCTTGACCTGTTCGTTGTCTCCGCTGATGAGATAGGAGCAGAAGCTCTGTACCCACTCCTGGTGCCTCGCCAGCTTTAGTTTCACAGCATCCTGCACGCTGCTGGTCGCAACAGCCATCGGAATGTTGTGCTTCTTGAAGTAGGCCGTCAGCTCTCTGGCTCCTTTGTAATGAAAGAACAAAGTGATCAGAAAGAATAACCAAAGTGACCTTAAGCACCAGGCAAAGCCACTGAAGTTCACCATACCAGGCATCAGCTCGGCTGTGGGGAACAGCTCCTTGAGATGAACCTCGCGCTTCTCGAGGAATTCGTGGGCGGTGATTGTCAGCCCCTTGGTGGTGACGATCAGGGTAGCGCCCTCGACCTCTCCTCGTCCGATGACGTGCGACCGCAGCTCCGTGTCGTACACATGGCCGTACTCAGCTAACACAGCCGCTATCGCCTGCAAAACCACAAGGGGAATATTTTAATTTAATATTTTAAGTTATCAAAATAATTCCAAACCGTCTCATTTTATTATCTTTTATTTTTTAATTTGGAAGATGGTAAATCTTAAGACTGCATGAGTGCACGCTTAGTACCTTCTCGTAGAGAGGTTCGGTGTCGAGGAGAAGACCGTCGAGGTCGAACAGGACTCCCTTGATTTCCTTCGTGGGCGTAGCGTTCATGCTTTCTCTCGTGCGCCTGTGGTGGAAGTGACGACTCTGCCGCAGTGTCTCCGGAGTAACGGCGTCACACTCCCCGGAGAAAGCTGCAAGGACTGACTGACACGTAACACACTCTTCACTAAGTCAGGGAGAGTGGGATGCTACGATGCTCCACTTGCGTCACGTTGGGACCACAGTGTTCCCTCCAGCCCATCCAGCAACTCATGTTACCAGCTACTTGTCCTGCGACTGAAGTATAAGTTCTGGTTGATGATGTTGTAGGGCTTGTAGCTCGATGATGGTAGACTATCCATTCAGCCACCACAACGTTGGACATTGGTCGCTGGACACACCTCAAGAACGCGATCGAAGCGGGTTGGTGAACGTCCAGATGCCGGTGCTGCCTGCCACCACGTTGATGTTGCTGTGCCCATCACCCTACCGTCAGGTGATCCGTCAGAGGTGTAGCTGATCCCGCTACCAATCCCTCTGGCGTGGGTGGGTCTACACCGCTGTGCCAGGTTCTGCTCTCCAGCTGAAGGTCCACACTATGAATAGGAGGCTGCTTCATCAGGGTTACTGAATGAGGGAGAGCTGAATGTGGGAGAAGGAGAGAAAGGAGCAAACTAATTCCTATGTTGAAAAGGCACAGGTGATACACGAGGAAGACACACATCAGAAGAGGGCATGCCTGGGGTAGCGAGGGAATGGGATGACGTCACGGATGTTCTCCACCCCAGTGATGAGGATGACCAAGCGCTCGAAACCCAGCCCAAAGCCGGAGTGCGGAACAGAACCGAACTTGCGCGTGTCAAGATAGGCCTTGTAAGGTTCCTCATCAAGGTGATGATCTTTGAACTGCTTGAGAAGCATGTCGAGCCTCTCCTCTCTCTGTGAGCCGCCAATCAGCTCTCCGAGCGAAGGCACCAGCACGTCCATCGCAGCAACTGTCTTGCCGTCGTCGTTGAGGCGCATGTAGAAAGCCTTGATGTCCTTGGGATAGTCGGTCACGATCACCGGACCTTTGGAGATGGTGTCAGTGAGATACCGCTCGTGTTCGGAGCCAAGATCAATTCCCCATTCGACGGGGTTGACAAAGGAGGCTCCACTTCGGATAAGAGTCTCGATGGCATCGGTGTAGGTTATGCGCGTGAAAGGCTTCTCCACGATGCTCTTCAATGTCTCCAATAGGCCGCCGTCGCCCTTGTAGACGGAGTCGAGCCACTTCATGTCCTCAGCGCAGTGATCGAGAACGTGCTGAATGCAGTACTTGATGTATGCTTCAGCGAGATCAATGGTGTCGTGTAGGTCATAGAAGGCCATCTCCGGCTCCACCATCCAGAACTCGGAGAGATGTCGTCGTGTGTTGGCGTTCTCCGCTCGGAAGGTAGGTCCGAATGTGTAGACGTTGCCCAGACCACAGGCGTAGTACTCGGCGTTCAGCTGGCCGGACACAGTCAAGTAGGCTGGGCGGCCGAAGAAGTCCAGCGAGTAGTCCACCTCGCCAGAAGGAGTGCGAGGAAGGTCGCGGGAGGATCCAGAGAGCAGTGATGTGACCTGAAACATCTCACCCGCACCTTCGCAGTCCGAACAGGTAATCAGTGGCGTCTGCACGTTCAGGAAGCCTCGTCCTTGAAAGAACTGATGAGTGGCCCACGACAGCGCGCTCCTCACTCTTGCTACGGCGCTGAACTGCAATCGGGAGTTAACATGGTACAAACCAAAAGAGCGACATTCATCAGACAATCGAAACATGCGGGTATGTGAGAGTTGACGTACTGTGTTGGTGCGTGCACGTAGGTGGGCTACTTCTCGGAGGTATTCCATCGAGAAGACAGTGCCGGCGAGTGGATACTCCAGCGGCGGACATCCTCCAATGAGTCCTATCTCTGAGGCGCGCAGCTCCACGGTTTGCCCTTTTCCCAGACTCTTCACAACAAGACCTGATGCCCAGACGCTCGCACCAACTCCACACTCACTTCGGTGGAGCATCTGCACGTCATCCGTCCGCTCGACAATGACTTGAATGCCGGCCAGAGTCGATCCATCGCTGATGTGGACAAAGGCCAGCCGATCCTTTCGGCCGAACCTCAGCGCCTTGATCCATCCCGCCACCTTCACCTCGTTGTCTACCAGCCCCAGTCCCCCGTCCTCCCGCCCCAGTATCTGTTTCACGCGCGTCAGTCGCCCGGCTCGGAGTTGCTCCTGTCCTGACCGCGGTGCATATTCTGAGACCTCACCTGCCTTCCCGGCAGTGACCGTTCCTTCAGTATCTCTCGCTGATTGTGTCAATGACTCCATAGTTTGTGTGTTGCCGCTGTGGTGCGTGTAGTGAGTGGTAAAGGATACGGCCAAGCTGTTGTGCCTTTTATCAGGTGCGACATGTTGTCCTTTGCTTCTGTCCCCTTCAATTCCTGCATTTTTCTCCGAACCCAAAGACAACCTTGCTCATACTTGAAATACTTGTGTTTCGAAAGAGTTTTCGTTTTGGCAAATCAATTCGAAAGAGAGCAACAGCAGGAACTGTTGCATTTCGAAAGTCCTTTCGTTTTGGCAAATCAATTCGAAAGAGCTGAAAACCATGCGCAGAGCGACAGCAGGAGCCGTTGTGGCGGTGTGCCGCTCACGCCGAACGTGGCACCGCGTGACATCTGCGGCTCCGCTACTTTCTAGACACTCCGCCCGACTTGGGCAGGCTCGGGCCAACCATTTTGGTATTTTTAGTTTTGTGCAACATTTTATCGGAGATAAATAATGAAAGCTCATATTCTCAAAATATAAAACAATAATAATTTTAATTGTTAATATTTTCATTTGGCTTCACACAGTGAGATGGCACAGCAGTGATAAGACCGAAGCACAGAAGCCAGCGGTGGCGAGCGTGATGGTAGAGTTGAAGCGGCTTGAAGCGGAGCTCGATCAGATCAAGCAGTGCGAGAAGGCAGACGAAGTGGCTGCACAATCGGCACAGGTTGTTGCGCGGATTGAGCAATTGGGCAAGGACCTCAAGGTAAGGTCAAAGAGCACAAGGCGTCCGACTAAATCGTTTAATCAAATATGCTGACTGATGAACAGATTCAAGTGGTCGAAGATGAAGGCCAACAGATCGAGCTACCTGAGAACGAAGACGAGAAGAAGCTATTTGATTCACTTAAGGCTGAAAGGTACTATGCATTGAGAAAGCTTGGCTCCGGAGGAATTGCTGATGCTTCCCATTGTGGTCAATAGCCTTTATCTTTGTGGTGATGCACTATTTTGTCTAGGTAGGCACAAGGAAGCTCTGAGTTATTTGGATCGAGTCATCGAGATGCGGCCAAGTCATATCGATGCTCTTCTCGCAAGAGGAGAGCTCTACATTGAGATGGGATACGACAAGAGCGCTATGAGAGACTTCAATGAAGTGCGTTGCATCACCTATTTTGGTCCTTCATGCGCTTGTGTTCTTACCACTGTCTCTTTGGTTGAATCTAGGTTCGGTTCTGGGATCCGAACAATCCAGATGCCCTCTTCTATGCAGCCTCGCTCTTGAGAAAGACCATGAAAAAGGTATCTAACGATAAGGAAGACCTTGATCGATACTTCCAGACCGCAGCCGAAGCCAAGGAACAGAGTGGTATCTCTGCAGATGGGGATGTCACCAAAACCCATGATCAAAAAAACTAAACCTGAAATTCTTTCGTAGCAACACGTATGTCAGTGTTAGGTCATCATGCATTTGCTGATCGATTCTTATCTACGCATCATGTTCTATGAGCCTGTCTTGTCCTTGGTTGTGTAGATGTGACATGGCGTGTTGCCTATCCTGCAGCGCTGAAGCCGGAGAGGGAATACGAGTGAATGTCCCGCTCTGAACGAAGTACTCATGTGGTCGGCGATGTGTCTTTTTGAGGAGATCTGCTTCAGCGACTTTTTCCAGTTGCGGAACATATTTCCTTTCGAAAATTTCAAAATGTTTGCGAAAATTTTCGAAAAGAATTCAGACAGATGGAAGCGGAAGACAGCCACACAAGTTCTGGTGCCGGTGGTAGCCCTGCGACGCAGAGCAGTGCTCCTTCGAAGGAGAGCCACTGGCGCGCTGGTCCACCACCGATCAAAAGTGCATCCAAACGGAAGTGGGAGGGTTCTGCCAACTCCAAACCGGGTGCGACTTAAATCATTTATAATCAAATCAAAAACGAGTATTATTTATTTTTAAAATTAAAATTATGTTAATTCCTTTTTTAATTTTAGTGTAGAAATATTAATCGAATATTTGGAATTGTTTTGCGGTTTAGCAGGGCAACCAGCTGCCGGGCCGGCACGGACTAAGACTGCTCTTGCAAGGCCGGTCCAACAAGGTGGTCAGCACAAGAAGCAGAAGGTCTTCCCGTACGGCAACTATGATCGCTACTATGGCTACAGGTAAGAGAGCCTGATGATGATGATGCTGCCAATGATGCACACAGGAACTTGGACTCGATCTAACCTCAAGGACACTGTTTTCAACAACAAAGAAATAAGGAAGGGGACAGGTTGAAGGATGGACGAGTTGATTGCTTCAAGATCGAGTGGTTCCATGGCAAGCGAGTTCTTGATATAGGGTGCAATGTTGGTGTAGTTACGACGGGGATCGGTACCATTTATTGCTCCTCTGTGGCAACCATGCAGTCTCTTACAATGTCTCGCTTGTGAACATACTGCAGCCATGAAGTTCTCGCCGAAAATGATACTAGGCGTGGACATTGACGAAGGGCTGATTGAGCGTGCGCAACATACACTGGACAAGAAGAAGGAAAGGATGCACAAATACGAGGCCAAGCTGGATACCAGAGCTGAGCAGAGCAAGGGCGAATCACAAACTCAAACTGAAGCGGAGACCACTGAGCCAAGTGTGATAAAGCCACTACCGAAGGTCAACAAATCTACTTATCCTTTCAATATTGCCTTTCGAGTGGAGAACTTCGTGGAGGATCACATCACGCATGATGAAAAATACGACGCCATTCTTTGGTACCTCTGGCGCGCTTCGCTGAAGCAGTCACTGCCGACACTGACTCTTCACTGTCTGGGCAGCTTAAGCATTACCAAGTGGATTCATCTGAACTGGGGAGACGACGGAGTGAAGAAGCTCTTCCGCAAGGTGTACGACCTTCTAAACGATGGTATGTACGTTTCACTCTCGAAAGATAGACGGAGAGCTAACAACGCAAGTGGTGTGTTCAGGCGGCGTTCTCATACTGGAGCCACAACCCTGGAAGAGCTATAAGAAAAAGGCTCGCCTGACTCCAGAGCATAAACAACGCTGGAGCGGTATCACTTTCCGTCCAACTCAATTCCACGATCATCTCCTGAAGGAAGTCGGATTCAAGAGCTTTGAAGTGGTCAAGCAGGCCAAGCCCAAGCTTTCGAAGAAGCCAAAGAAGGATAAAGATGAGGAGGGACCGCAAGAGTGCTCGAGCAAGGAGCAACTAACTGAAGCAGAATCAGCAACAGGAGATGTAAGTGAGAAGGATCGCCCGCCATCAGCTCCGGGTGAAACGTCTGGGGACGCCAGCAAGCCAGTAACCTACTTTGACCGATCCATCCTTCTCTACCGCAAGTAGCCATCTCACTTTTGGCAATCGAATGTCACCGATAGGAAAGATGCACACGCCCGTGGTGCGTGTTCCGACCGGCCTTTGAATGGAATGTTTATTCACTCTTTTCAAGTCCTAAAGCCACTCTTCCACATTCACCCAGTAGCCTCCACAATGGCAGGCCTACCTCACCTGCGCTTCCTACCCTCCCGACTACGGCTTCGGGTGCGCCGGTGACGGGGAGGAAGCCGGGGATGTCCGTCCTCATCGACGTTCTCCCACCTCGGCCTACGCGAGCTGTGACGATGAGGACTGTCATCCCTAGCACGTCTGCCGAGAGGAGTGCGCGGAGCCAAGCGAGGAGGTGACCTACGCCGCTCGACCCACCGACTGGTGGCCTCATCTTGATGGCGATGGCGGCGATCCCAGTCCCTACGTCGTGGACTGATGGAACGCGAGCGCTCTGGCCTGCGACGTTTGATCGGCCGTAAGTCCTGCTCGCGACCACGATCGTCTCGCCTTCGCCGTCGTCCGGAAAAGGGTGGACGATCAGGGAGCTCGGGGAAGCCTCCTTCATCCTTTTCCTTCCTCGGTTCGGGGATTCTCCACCATTGCGGACAGCGCACCGGGCGATGATAGCCCAGACTTAAGCTGAGGCGAATGGATCCTGCGAGAATCGACAAAAGGTCACTATCAGGCACGCGCTCCATGTAGGCACGCTCGAAGAACTCGTCCCACGAGCGCACACGGAAGATCGCCTTAGCGGCCTGGTGCAGGCGGGCCTTCATGGAGTGCGTCGGACGGCCCATCGTGCGATTGTACACGCACAGCATATCGCGCCAGTCCCGACCGGCAGGCCGACCAACATTCATCAGGAAGAAGACCTGGAACATGACCAACCGATGGCTGACCTTGGTGCCACGGAAGGCGAAGTCGACGAGGGAGGGAGAGTTCCTGAAGAAGTCATCCAGCAGACCTCCCTGCGGTCGATTCTTCTTATCGAATCCAAAGATCTTCCACGGCTTCTCCGCCGCCATCTGCAGCATCCAGCGAATGTTACGCAGGAGGAGCTCCTGGATGAAGTCCTCGGCCACCTCGCGCCATCCGCGCTTGGCCAGTGTGAGGTTCACCAGCCATTCGCCGAGGTCGGGAGTGCCGGACTTGTGCCGCGACTCTGGATCGGAGATAAAGCGCTCCACTGCTTCGTTGGCCATACGCTCGATCTCAGGATTCTCAGTGGCCAAGGTGAGTAGCATGTGGTGGAACGAGCAGTAGCCCTCTAGGGCTCGCTCCGACAGCAGGACGGTTGAGGGAAGAGGTGTTGATTCGTCCTGCGGATTCTGCAGGAATGGCGACTTGATCGCCGCTGGCTTGGTAGAAGGTTTCGTCTGCATCAGCGAAACCACGAACGAGTTCATCAACTTGGGGAGCAGCTGCATCACGATGCGTGCCTGCAGCTTGAGGTCGTGCTTCCATCTTGGGTGGGCTCCTTCTCCCGCAACATTGGCGAGAGTGGAGAGGATCATCTCCCGCGCACGCTGGAAGTGCTGCTTGTTGATGACCAGCGGAAGGAACTCTTCGAACCGATCCTTCCACACTGACAAACGCACTCCGTCGATGAAGAATGCGCTGTGGGAGAGGAGGTCCAGCGAAGCGTGGATGGACTTCAGCTTGCCCGGGGTGTTGGGGTAGTGCTGGAGAGAGATCCCGACGCCCAACACGTCCTCTTCGTACGTGATCTTCGAGTGAAAGCAGATCAGGCTTTCCTGCTGTTCGAGCAGACAGTACTCGCGCACCATCAAGGAGAAGGCGGTGCAAGCGGAGGACGCGGAGAGAAGGTCGCGTTTACTCTGGAGAAACTGCAGTATGGAAAGCAGGATCTCTGCAGGTAACCTCAGTATAAGGCACTCATCTTCTTCTGCTTCCTTCTCCATCATGTCCGAGGTAGACTCTTCGACAAGCCTCTCATCATTGGTTGCGGATGAGGGAACGAATGCGTCCTGATGTAGGGCAATTTTAGCTCCTCTTCAAGAATTCAGTGCGAGAAACAAGTGAATCTGCCGTACCTCTTCAGGAAGCGGCGGATAAGGGTGTGACCCAGTGTGCCCGCAGTCAAGGCACACATAAGAATGGATCTGCTCGAGCGCCGCCGCCAGGTGGGCTTCTTCTGTGCAAGCCCGCACAGTCCCGCCGAACTCCTGCGGCACATTCTCGGCAAAGAGAAAGGCCTGGAGCTGTAGCAGGATGGACTGCACGCTGTAGGCTGTGGTCCATCCTGTGTAGGGTACCTGCGAGTAGTACCGCTTGAGCATGTCCAAGCAGATATAGTTCCCGAACACGTTCGGGTGCGGGATGGGATGACACAGCCGCACTTCCGGCGGCGATGCCGGGTAGTCCTCCTCGAACGTCATCTGCATACCACACATCAACAACATGAAAAATAACATGAAGATGAAGAAACTTACAATGATATGGAGGACGCTCCCTGTGTAAGGTCCTGACATCGGACTTAAGTTGCCGTGCCAGCTGCACCACACCACACGCCAGGGTGTGAGCCACCACCCGCGTGAAGAAGTTAGGTGGCAGGCACCACGCACCAGAACATGTCGTCCCCGAGCGGTACAGCACTGACCGTGCGGCAGGGCTGCGCTTGGAGCTCGCGCAGATCCCGCATCAGCCGTTCTGTTGCACGTCTGCGCTGTCTTGATGGCGCAGCTGCTGGAGTGGATTGCTTCATCAGCAACAAGACAAGAAATGAACAAACCAAGTCTTGAGGTTAGTTGGGGAGGTTCTTCCTCAGAGAAGGTAAGTGTTGTGAGAAATCATGCTGGAAGTGTTTGAGTTTATCTATTCCCTGTTGAAGCGACTCTGGCCAATGAGGGTGCCGCTGCGGAAAAGGCCAAGCCAATGTTTCTTATTTTTTTCTTGGATAGCACACATTTCTCAAACCTCACATTTCTCAAATTCCATAATCGCTGATGGGAATTAAATATTATTTTTAGACTTTCTTTTTCCTCCATCTGAAATCGAGAAACAAAAGAGAAAAGCAAGACCGCCACCACTGCAAATACTCGTGGTACGTGATAAGTAGTTATTTATTTTTTTCATTAACCTTTTTCTTCGAAGTACACAAAGGAAGACGAGCGTCGGGACTAGAAGCAGCGGGACTCAACAACCGTTGGTGGAAGAGAGCCAGCGAGGAGGACGAGGATGGAGGAGTTGCCCAACGAACTGGTGTGCCTCGTGTTGGAGTGGACCGACGTGGAGGTCACGTGGTCGTGCGTGCGCTTCGTGTGCCGCCGCTTCGATCGCCTTCTCCTCGCCCTCACCCGCGCACACCGTCTGCCGCATGATGATAAGCAAATAATTATGGGACAGGTCAGCGAGGACAAAGAAGCGGAGGACATGAGGATGATGAAGGAGGAAGAAGAGGACGAGCGGCGGGCACGCCAAATGATGGGCAAAACGGGCAGAGCGCTTGTTCATCATGCAGCGCGCGCCGGCTATCTGTCGATCGTACAATGGGCGCGCGCCAATGGATGTTCGTGGAGCCGGATGAGCTGTGCGAAGGCCGCGCAAGGTGGCCATCTTCATGTGCTCCAGTGGCTGCGCGCCAACGGTTGTCCGTGGGACAAGCAAGTGTGCAGCGGTGCCGCGGCCCACGGTCACCTGGACACGTTGCAGTGGGCGCGCGCTCATGGCTGTGCGTGGGACGGTGATACTTGCTCTTCGGCCGCCAGAGAAGGTCATCTTGCTGTTGTGCAGTGGGCGTGCGCCAACGGCTGCCCGTGGAACTCGTTCGCCTGTGACCGAGCCGCACGAGGTGGCCATCTCGAAGTGCTCAAGTGGCTGCGCGCCAAGGGATGTCCTTGGTCATCAGGGACTGCTCCGGCGGCGGCTCGCCGTGGTCATCTTGAAGTTCTGCAGTGGTTGCGCGACAATCGATGTCCCTGGTCGACTCGCGTCTGCAGCAACGCAGCGGCGGAAGGTCACCTGCACATTCTTCAGTGGGCGCGCGCCATCGGCTCTCCCTGGGACCACTGGACATGCTCCAACGCAGCTCGCTCCGGCCATCTGGAGGTAATCCGATGGGCGCGCGCCAACGGCTGCCCGTGGAGCATGTGGACATTCATGTTGGCAGTTCCCAAGGCCAGCATGGAGCTGCTGGAGTGGCTGCGCGCCGAAGGATGCCCATGGGACAGTCGCACATGTGCGAGAGCAGCTGCGTATTGCAGTTTGGAGGTTCTGCAATGGTTACGACGGAACGGATGCCCCTGGGACACGGATACGTGTAAGAGTGCAGCAGCAAGAGGCGATCTCCAGATACTTCAATGGGCCAGAGCCAACGGATGTGACTGGAATGCTGAGGCCTGTGCCAGTGCAGCTGCCGAGGGTAAGCTTGACATGGTTCAGTGGCTTCACGCAAACGGGTGCCCATGGGACTCTGCGACGTGCTCATCAGCAGCTCATCATGGAAACCTTGAACTGCTTCAATGGGTGCGTTCTCACGGATGCCCCTGGAACGAATCGACGTGCTCTCAGGCGGCGGCTGCAGGCCACATCAAGATTCTCGAATGGGCCCACAACAACGGCTGTCCATGGGCGGAAGACACATGTGCCGCCGCAGCAGCACATGGCCATCTGGACATTCTCCAGTGGGCGCGTAACAACGGCTGTCCTTGGTCTGAAACCACATGCGCAAACGCTGCGCATGGAGGCCATCTTGAGATTCTCCAATGGGCCCGAATGCATGACTGTCCTTGGGACGAGCGAACCTGCTCGAGATCAGCCAGACGGGGCCATCTCAAAGTTCTGCAGTGGGCGCGCACCAATGGATGCCCCTGGAACGAGGATACATGTCTCAACGCAGTGATGGGCGGCCACCTGGCTGTTTTGCGGTGGGCACGAGCCAATGGATGCCCCTGGCATCATGTCCGTTGCTTGAGGTCAGCAGAAAGAAGTTTGAATCCGGGCATGATCACCTGGATACATGCCAACTCATTTAAGTACTTCCTGAACTCCACATGAATTGTTGACAAAATACATCTCTTGATCTTTGATATGGGCCTCCTCCACTGCTTGGTTGATGGTCATAAGTGATATCGTGAGTGCAAGCACAAATCCCATAATAATCCCTTGTTGAGTTTATGTCAGTAAATTTGGCTTTTTTTTGCCTCTGACATGTGTCAGTGAAGTTCTCTCAAGAGGCAGCACGAAGAGCCTCACCACTAGAGGAGAGGAGCGAGCAAAATATGAGCGGAGGTGTCGACAGTGGAGGGGACGGCTTCCAGCTCCTCCCAGCGGAGGTGCACCACCCCTTCGTTTCTTGCTCAATTTCCTTTGGCCGTCAATTTTAGCTCCTACTCACCCAAACAGTTGGTGGAGCACGTCCTGAGCTTCCTGACCGTGCGCCACCTGTTCTCAGCCTTGTTGGTATGTCGCCAGTGGGCTGACCTCATACGGATCCTTCCTGCCTGGAGAAGTACGCCCTCGTTCATCCTGTCTTCTAAGTGTCCGTTCTTGATTTGTTGTAACATGCAGAGGCAAAGGATGACCACAGTCTGGTCAAGCAGTCAAGACGGATACCTCGACAAGGAGTCCAGAGGTACCCTATTGCTCTTTCGTCCTGAAGACGCAAACGCCAACCATCCATTCGCAGCAACTACAAAATCGTGATCTTCGGCCCCGGAGGTGTTGGCCGGCTTTCCTTCATGTACAGGTTTATCGAGGAGCGCTTCATCGATAAGGTAGGGAGCTTGTTGTAACTTGCCTTTGTTCTGGACTGACGGGGGTTCCTTGATTGTGTGAATACAGTATGATCCTAATCAGACCCAACTTGGGTACTTAACACTTTGCCTGTGTTCTCCTTTTCTGCTCGCTGAAACAATGCTACATCACGCGTTGATGTTCCTAGTTTTACCAAAGTGCATGTGGTGGATGGCGTTCCGGCTTCGATTCGCCTGTCTGTCACTGAATTCTTGGAATACACTGATGTAGAAGACTTGTACATTCTCGAGTATGAGGTTCGTGGCAGGTGTTCATCTTTGATGACATGACACTGTGTGGGATGAGCGTTGACTTAGATAGTTCTTACCTGATCACTTGTGCCCTATCCTTCAGGGGTTCCTTGTTGTCTATGCTGCACGTGAAGTGAATGGTTCCAGCGAACAAGCATCGTCAGACTTGCTCAAGGCTGAAGACTACCTTCAACGCATTCGATCCATGCGAGAAGGAGACACTCCTCCCATGATTGTGATTGCAAACAAGCTCGACTTGGAACAAGAACGCCACATTTCAACAGTCCAGGTAATGCTCTTCTTGCTGATGGTGGTGAATTCTTGGTAGTTTGAGGCCCATTCACCTGATTTTATGCTTTTGTGTTTCTCGACTTTACCATCACCATTAGGGCAAGGCTCTTGCGGACAAGTATGCCACCTACGACTGGGGCAATGAGAAGGAGAGCAAGATGGAGAAGAGATTCAGGTTTGCACGCAACTACTTTGAAACTTCGGTCAAGGAAGGCTACACCGTTGAGTACCATCCAAAGTACTTCAGCCAGGATCAGCCAGCATCGCTGGGCTTTGCGCCACCGCCAAACGAGTCGCCGGATGGCCAGTGGAGTGTGCACCGAGGCAACATGGAAGTAGTGTTGGAGGAGCTGGTGCGGCAGATCGACATGTGGCGTGCTGCATGTCAAGATGATCACCAGCTCCTGGCGGAACAACCACCAAGCAGTAAGGGACGCCGCAGACACAGTAGAGATAAGAAGTGTGGTCTCATGTGACACTGTCCCTGCGAGCTACTTATGCTGTGGCCTTCATAATAAGTTGCACAATGACACACCACACATCAAACTCAACTTGCAATGTTACAGACAACATGAAGAGTGACATTATGAGGGAAGAATGATCACATGTACCCATGATCCTTCACTGCAATCTTGATTAAAAGATCTTTCAGGTGCATTAGTGCCAACCAAGCCAATAAGACATTGTTTTAACTATGCATTGCTGGTGAAGTAAGGAAATAGATGAACAAATAGTTGAAACACATGCTAATTTGAGGGAATGAACATTGCATCAAGTGCACAATCACATGAGACAGCACTTCTTGTCCTCATCACCACTGCGACCCTTGCCTCTTGCTGTTGGTTGAAACAGGAGCTGGTGATCTTGGCATGCAGCGCGCCACATGTCGATCTGACGAACGAGCTCCTCAAACACGACTGCCATGTTGCCTCCTTTGTAAACGCTCCATTGGCCATCAGGTGATTCATCCGGAGGTGCCAATGACGATTCCGCTGATGATGGTTGATCGTTGGAGAAGTAAGTTGGATGGTACTCGACAACGAAGTCCTCCTTGACTGAGCTCTCGAAGTAGTTGCGTGCAAACCTGAACCTTGTCTCCTTGGTGGTACTCTTCTTCTTGTTCTTCTTCTTGTTCTTCGTTTCGAGCATCTCGCTTTCATCCACAGGGTGAAGGCCCCAGCTGTAGGTTGCGTACTTGTCAGCCAGCGCCTTGCCCTATCATTATCATCACACACTTGGTCAGCTTAACTATCAAACACCCCAGACGAAGGGCGGAATGCAGCATAGAAAGTATACCCACCTGCGAGGCAGTGATATCACGTTTCTGATCCAAGTCAAGTTTGTTTGCAATCACAATTGTCGGAGGAGTGTCTTCTTCACGCATTCGGCCAATGCGTTGAAGGTAGTGTTCCGCTCTGTCCAGATCGCCCGATGAGAAGACAGAATAGAGAACAAGGAATCCCTGCACAATGGAGACCCATCGATATCAGAACTCTGCCCTTAAAGCGACCTTCAACTGCAGCATCACAAACCTCTGCATTGCGGATATATTGATCGATGAGGGCAAGGTACTCCTCTTGGCCAGCAGTAACCAGCAGGTCCAATAATGCTGGTGTGCCATCCACTGTGTGTAACTTTCGATAACTGGGTTGGAAGAGTTAGGTGCGGTGAACAAGGGGGATGAAAGCAACATCACAAAAGATGCAGTGTACGTAGTTTCAATCACTGGATCATACTGTGGGTGCATGCATCAGCTCAAACAGCACCTCAGTTGAATGATGGGCAAACCAAACAAACCGTACCTCGTCAAGGAAGCGCTCTTGGGCGAATCTGACGACAAAGGAATGGCGGCCTGCACCTCCCGGGCCCAGCATCACGATCTTGTACTCGCTATTGCGATTCCTGAGTTAAATTCTGTCAACACGCCAAGAGATCAGCGAGACCGTACATTTGATCTCCCTGGCGCGGCATCCGCCTCGATTGCTTCCTTCCACCATAGGCATAAGCCATCTCCTTCGCCTCTGTACCATACACCAGTTATCCATCATCACATGTGAGACGACATCATGAGTGCTGAAAGAGAGCTGAATGTACGTTTCCAAATGGGAAGGAGCTGGATGAGATCGGCCCACTGACGACAGACCAACAAGGCCGGGAACAGGTCGCGCACGGCCAGGAAGCTCAGGATGTGCTCTGCCAACTGCATTACCACCGCTATCAGTCACACCAGATACCGGTGACACATGGGGATGGGCATAGGAGAGAAAAAATTTACGGAATTAAAAAGAAAAGAAAAAGAAAGGGAAACAGAGGAAGGAGAAGGGTAGACCACCTCGTTGGGCAGAAGGGAGTAGTCCACTGTCGCGCTGCCGCTGTTCCTTGCGCAGGAGAGGCTGTTACTGCATGACGCATGCGAACCGTCACTTTGGCTACGCGTGTTGCTCGATGGACTGACAGCTGCACGCCATCCTGAGGTTGATGATCCGGTGCCTGACTGCCCTGCACTCGTGGCACGCGTGCGCTCCTTCTTGGCGTTGAACATTTCTCTTCTCTTAGAAGCCGCGAGGAGAGTTACCGTCTAGTTACCAGGCCAGGTCCGTGGGCGGTGGCTGGGCTGAAGCTAACAAGGCGCCCGATTGGGTATCGGACATAAACTGCAGTATATTATTGGCATTTCTCTATTGGCATTTGCTTATATATCCATTCGAATGGCTGGACAGGTGCACAGACGTCAAAATTGGTGGTAATATGCTGACCCCAATACTATTGCAGATGTTTTCAACTTTGTTTTTAAAAAAGCCTAAAACATAAAAACCACATCTCAACTATCAAGTTTTAATACTATTACTCTTTTCTTTTATCAAATGATTGGCAGTTAATGGTCATGTTAATGCTTAGTAGTTAGTAATCAGCACTTAGTGATTATCAGTTATCAATACATTACTAAAAATAAGTTAATAGTTGATAAAGGTAAAAGATAGAATGTATTGAATAGGCATTTTCTACACCTGCTAAATGTGCTTTTTAATAGACTTGCAAATGTATTAATTGTTGTATATATGGTCTACTAATCAAGAAGACAAAATCACTGAATGGTTTGAATTGAGTCTGTTGGAGGTCTCCGTTCTACCAGGCATCAGCCTCCCTGTATCACCAATAGGACATCTTCCTCGGATTGGCAACAATTTCTCTCCTCTTTTCCAGTTATCTTTTTCTTTTTCTTTTTCTCTTTCTTTTTGTGATCTTTATTTTTGTATCACATTCATAGGACGGTGCAGAAGGTCAAAAAGAACGATGTGGGCCCACTCTAAGGACAAGAGCCCACGCAAGCTGCGCTATACCAAGGGCAGGGGAGGCAGTGCAGAAGAAGCCAGCACGGTGGACTTCTCACTCCTGCCCAACGAGGTAGTCTACACCTTCTGTTTACATTTTTTAGCTCCGATTTGTGGCGCGGTGTGACTGCGCGGTGGTTGGTGATGCAGTTGGCCGAGCACATCCTGAGCTTCCTGGCCGTGCGCGACCTGTTCCCGACCTTGTTGGTCTGTCGCCAATGGGCCGATCTCATCCAGATGCTTCCCATTTGGAAACGTACATACCTTGCATGAAATGGGAGTGAGCATACTGACGAGCTGATGATGACAGAGGTAAAAGCCCACCATGATGGGAGAAAGAGGTCGAGACGGATGCCGCGCCGGGAAGATCGAGGGTACTCTGCTCTGTCCGTTGAGTTGAGGACTCTGAAGGGCATGTTGGCAAACAGGGAGTACAGGATCGTGATGCTGGGGCCAGGAGGTGCAGGCCGCCATTCCTTTGTCGTCAGGTTCGCCCAAGAGCGATTCGTTGTGCAGGTATTGAGTCTTGGTTGCTTACCAGCGTCAGTTTGAAGCTGATGAGAAGTCTTGGATTGATTGAGTATATGCAGTATGATCCCGTGGTGGAAGCCAGGTACTACTGCCCAAGTTGAAGTACTTCAACTGTCATCCATCATTGGCCTCACGCAGCATTATTGTTTGCCCATAACAGTTACCAGAAGGAGTTCACAGTGGATGGCATACCTGCACTATTGGACGTGCTAGTCACTGCTGGCCAGGAGGAATTCTTAGCCCTTATTGAGCAGTACATAGGCATTGCAGAGGTTTTTGAGTGGCGCGGCCCTGTGAGTGTTGAATTGAGCTGACGTTGGGCCTCCAACATGCAGGGTTTCCTTGTTCTCTACTCACCCTTTGAATCAAGCCAGCTGCATAGTGCAGAACGCCATCTTCAACGCATCTGTAGACTTCGTGAAGAAAACACTCCTCCAATGATTGTGATTGCCAACAAGCTTGATCTGGTGCAGAAGCGCGGGATCACTGCCTTGCAGGTATGCGCTCTTGTGAAGATTGGCCTTGAAGCCATTTTGCATGCGCCTGATGCGTGGATAATGGTTGTTGTGGTAACACAAGGGCAAAGCACTGGCGGACAAGTATGCCACCTACAGCTGGAGCCTTCATCCTGTTGAGCAAAGTGACAATCCACAAAGGAAGACCAAGACTAAGAGCAAGAAAAACGACAAGAACAAGGAAAAGGAGAAGAAGGACAACGACAAGAAAGAGACAAGGTTCAGGTTTGCACGCAACTACTTCGAGAGCTCAGTCAAGGAGGACTTCGTTGTCGAGTACCATCCAACTTACTTCTCCAACGATCAACCATCATCAGCGGAATCGTCATTGGCACCTCCGGATGAATCACCTGATGGCCAATGGAGCGTTTACAAAGGAGGCAACATGGCAGTCGTGTTTGAGGAGCTCGTTCGTCAGATCGACATGTGGCGCGCTGCACGCTTCGGCGGACAGGTGCTGTTCCAAGAAGCAAGCGGGAAGGGTCACCATGGAGGCGAGCATAAGTGCCATCTCATGTAACTCGCCGATACTTAATCTTCATTCAAGCCTATATTGATCCGATGGCCTGCTCCAGCTGCTACGATCACCTGTAAGTTGTGATAAGGAGACCTTTAGTGAAACAAGTTCAGGACTGTAGTATTTGCATAATCAACTGGTCGTTTGTCGTGTTTGTCCCGAGCGTCACGGTCGGCGCCAAGCTGCAACAGCAGACGCACTGTGGATTCGCGTCCTTGCTGCACGGCTTTGTGCAGAGGCGTCATGCCATCGTCATCTCGCTCCGACACCTTTGTGCAAATCAGATGCAAGACAGGTGAGTCGTCTCTCCTCAACATCAATCAACCGTGAGGCAATTGATCATGATGAAGACCTACCTTGGCACCATTCTCTGCAAGATACGCACAAACATCATCGCGGCCCATGTACGCTGCCCGATGAAGAGGCGTAGCTCGTCCCTCCTTGGTTGTTGCATTGACGTTGGCGTGATGCCGACCAACGAGGACGCAACACACCTCGATCTTGCCCGCGCGAGCCGCGTAGTGCAGCGCGGTGTACCCAGACGAGTCCCGCTCATCCGCGTGTGCTTTGCCCTGTCCCAGTAATCGGTCACACTTGGCAGCATCGCCGCTCATCGCCGCGCCCCACAGGCCTCGTTCCCATTCCATTTCATCCAGGCTCTGCACCGCTGACCCCAAGTCAGTTGAACCTCTTCTGCAAAATAGATAAAATAATCTTTTACAAAAATGCAATCAATTAAGAAGTCTCGAATTCCATAACTAAATGGAAAAAACAAAAATTTATTTATTTTCAATTATAAGTAACACAACCGCCGAAATATAAAAGGAAAGAAAAATAAATAAGAAAATAACCTGTGGTGTTGGAGGCACAGCAGCTCCCATCAGCGTGGTGATGATGATGCTCGTGATTCATCTTCACCGCGATTTCAAAATTCTTTCGAAAGCGTTTTGACTTCAGCTGAAGTTGTTTTCGTGATGAAAAAGAGCAAGAGAAGAAATGAAAAGCTTGTAGAAATTGAGAAAGAAAAGCAACATGTATCGCACAGAGGCGCAGGTGCAGGCACGCCACGGCAAGTTTGCACCTGGCCGGCTGGCCTACCTCCAGCAGCTCGTCACTGAATACGCCTCCACCAAAGACCGAAGTATGGACGTCCGGCCTTGCATCATTTTTTGGTTTTTGGCGGCATATTAAAGATTTTTTAAAATCGCAATAATAATTCATCACTTATTAATGAATTGATAAATTTTATAAACAAAAATAAATATTCTATATTAAAATCACACCAAGACATTAGATTCTTTTTTTAATATTTAACTAACATATTGGTGCGTGAAGAGGCGAAGGAGCAGGTGCTGGCCAATTTGGCCAACTTTGCATACGACCCGGTCAATTATGAGCATCTGCGACGGCTCAACGTGATTGATCTCTTCATCGACGCCCTCACGGAGCCACAACCCACACTCCAGGAGTTTGGCATTATTGGTCTGTGCAACCTCTGCCCGGGTGCGCTTTGCCTTCCACACGTGCGGAAGAACGATGCCGATGACTCATCTATATCCGTGCCCACATGTTGCGGTATTGGTGTCACGATCTGATGCAGATCCTCAGAATGCTCGATTTATTGTAGAGAATGAGGGAATCCCAGTGATCGTAGCCTGTCTCAGCAGTGCCAACATCGAAGTCGTGCTCGCCGCCATCACAACGCTATATTACCTTCTTGGACCCTCTACCCGTAATCGTGCGTTTGTCGATCCACCTTTGAGTTGCGGACAGCTTACATTCATAATTCATCAGAGATCGCAACGGGCCCGGTCGTAGCCTGTATGGAACAATATGCAGCAGCCAAGAACGCTCGGTTGCGGAATGCAGCCACACTTTTTCTAGACGTGAACCGATCGCTTGCTGGATAGCCAGTTTTGTAAATAGGCGATGAGTCTCAATGTTCGTACATTTCCTAGTGCTTGCGAAGCGGCGTATAAGTACAAGGTCACTCAGATCACGAACTGTACAAGAGTTCTAGTGCTCATGGTTGGAAGGTGGGATTAGAGTTGATCACCAGCGTGCTGTTATCCTCTTTTGTCTCTGGTTTTGTGCTTTCACCATCCGCATGAGTCTCCTCACCCTCTGTGCGTGGAGTGCTCGCAGTGGATGACATTTCAGACAGTTCAGCTTGGGTTTGATCCTCGAATTTGGAGAAGCCGAGGAACGCAGGACGATACTTCCAAATAAAAAACGCTAGGAAGGTGATCAAGAGCAAGCTCCCAACAACCACGATGACACCAACAATAACACCTGATTGATCGCGGTGAGCAACAGAGATTCTCATATTGACAAGCAGGAACGGCATACCGCCCACGATTGGAGCTGTGTCATCGCGCCGACCTGATAGTGGTGTACCTCTGCCAGAATCTCCTCCACGGCAGCGTTCTAAATCGGGCGCCACGCCATCAAACTGGGTACACCACTCGGAACAACCAAGCTCACTGCTGCAAGTTGCCCAATAATCGTCCGCTGTGTTTCATTCATTTAGAGGAGTACGCGTTCATCAAGTGCGGGCAGTGGTACCCTGGCAAGAAGGATAGCCAATGTATGGAGTAAGGAGCTGGACATAGCCATACCCCTCAATGCTGATCATCAGCCGTGAGTAACATACACCGCATCCGAGCTGAAGAACCTACGTACTTAACGCCAATCATCTCGTCTGTTGTGTACGGGACCAGTGTTGCGGCGTTGAGAGGGTAAAGAGAGGTAGAGGAAGGTCCTATTCGAAACTGTGCTATGTAGGCGTAAGTCACATTCCAGCTTGGGTTCATTACGGCTACGATATAGCTCCGTGAATCGTTCAGATAGCCGACCACGCTCAACAGATTGTTATCCGCATGGTACCCCTGCTTCACTAGTGTTTTCACCGATGAGCTCAATCCACACTTCCTCTTGATGTGATCAGGTGTCAGCCTCATCCAGGTGGCCTGCATTCGGGGATATAAGCATGAGCAAGGGTCCATCAGCAGAAAATCATCCAAGTGATGAAGTTAACCTGGCCAACTACGGCCGATGGTTGGCTGAAGTCAAGCGTCACGAGCATGGGATCGCTGTCAAGCACGTTGAATGATAGGTGAACCATATCAGTGCCTGCGTGGTTGTGATCATCAGTACAGCAAGAGCGAGTATAATCGGCTTCAAGCCACGCACCTACGTAGTTAAGACCCACCACTTGGTACGCAGAAAGGTCACCAGGTATGAAGCTGCTAATGGAGAAGGTCTGGCAGTATGGTGAGATATCAAACTTAGATATCACTGCGTAAGTTTAGGGACTTACCGAGAGCACTGACCCATCGTCAAGGGAGAGCGCCACAACCGTCCATTGATAAGAGGGATTCACCGACGTCGGCGGGAGCCCGAGGTAAGCCCTCGTGACTGCCGCTCTATCCCCCAAGGCGAGATGGAAGCGTGTAACTCAACTCTCCCTTTTGCAGAGTTAGGTAGGCTTACCTCGTGCCAGACGATTCAAGATAGACAAAGAGCCTATTGCTATCCACATCAATGTCCCAGTGCTCAGGCATCTGGGGTTCCTCGGATAGGTCGATGACCTGCCACATGTGTATGCATTAGCTAACTGCATTCCGTATCTTTTACATACAGGAAGGAATCCTACCATGGGATCAAGAACCGCCTTCCATTGAAACTCAAAGAGCGAGTCTGTTGAGTCAAAGTTGACCTGGTACTTGATCACCTTGACACTACCTGTGAACAGTGCTCTCAGGTCATTCGCTCCTCTTGTCCTGATTTCAACAGTTAGCAGCCACCATGAACAGAGACTTCAAGCTCCACACATACCTAACAAGCAAGTAGAAGGCATCGTTCACGAACTTCCCTTGATAGTCACGTGCATAGTGATTCGCAAGTCGACTTTGCAACACTGATGAAGTAGGCTCTGCTGAACCGGTGCTCAAACCTTCAGCAGTCACTACCGGTTCAGCTGCGTCGTCTGTCCACGTTATCTGTAGCTGTAGGTAAGCACCATCTCACATTCGATCAACTCATTCAATAAGTACGCTTGGCCCCGGGTTAAGTTGATTGTACAAAAAATTAGCTTGAATTCGGTAGAGGCTCATTGTCAAGGATATGCCTGAGAGAACTGTGAGCATCCATGTACAAGAAGCAAGTTCAGCAAGTGCGTGGTACCATCTTCACTGACAGACTCTTCGATACTAAGAAAGTACTCACAACAACCTGCGCAAGAGAAGGCAGTACCCGTTCGTCCCACGAGCCATGCCTCTGCAGAAAGCCATCTAACCTCAGTTTTGCCAGTAAGTATCGAGTAAACGGCACATACGTGGCGGGATATCGAGAAGCGCGTTGGGGGTTTGTGCGCAGAACACGTAGCTGTCTGCTGTCTGGAACACATGCTGGCCCGTGTAATCCGTCAGGTTGGCGGAAGGTGTGACGCCTGTCACAGACCTCTCAGCCCACAACGTGTACAACTGCAGAAGGAGCGGGTGCGTACTCCAGATAGCTCCGAAAGAATTAAGGTTGGTGGTATGATAGAGGAACGGCGAGTCCTCGCAATCAGCAGTTCCTGAGTTACGTTCAGTGGGTGGCAGTGGAGGCACTATGCATTTAGGAGGAAATGCACCGCACCTGGGTGCACCTGTACAGAGTTGGGAGCAAATAGGTAGGTCGTGCTAGACGGGCAGGCCATGCCCACAGGCACCAGGGCAGCGAGGAAGAGGAGTACCAGCGTGCAGCTCATCGTGAATCTTGGATGGACGAGCACCAGACAGTGGGGCCACAACCTGAACATGTGTTTGCGGGAATTACGTTCCGCGGCGTCACTTTAGGTATGTGGACACGACATCTGCGCTTTGATGCAGCTTCTAGCCATTTTCCTTTTATACAAAATTTCCTTTTTTGAATTTCGGCATTTCCCAAACAATTTGGAGTTTTCGTTGCGGTTTGCGAAACCACTTTATGATTTTCGAAATCAATTTCGCTATTCATACTCAAAGCTGTCACACATCGAGGAAGGCGAACCGACGGTGATGCTGACACTCGGTCTACGTGCGTACACTAAGGTGCCCACCAAGACCATGGGAGCCGCTGCAGCGGCCACAACCCAGAGCAGGGTGCACTCAAGGGCCCCGAAAAGTGTGAATGCGGCACATGACGAAGACGAGGAGGAACTGGAACAGGCCGGCACCATGCCTGACTCAAGCAACACCACGACAACGACGACTACAAAGACTTCAGTGACTGTGGTGGTGCCCGAGGCCCTACTGCGCGGGCTGGCCGCGCCGAGTCTCGATCTCCACCGCAACATATACCTCAACCCGGACCACCAGTCGTCCCTCAAACACGTTGAAGTCACTCCACAAACCGTGCGACTGGTGCTCACGCTTGCATTCTTTTATATTTATATTTATTTATATTTATATTTTGACCTGATTTGTAAAATATCCAAGAAATTCGAAAGTCATAAATCCTGAGACAATTATCTCTTCGTGCACAGGAATTCGCCAAGGCCACACCCGAGTACACACGACATGCGGAGCTGATGTTCCTCACCCAGGAGGAGCGAGAGGAGCGTGGCATCGAGGAATGGAGCGTTCCGGTCCGGTTGAAGAATCTCAGCTTCTGCGGTGGTGGCGCCACCATCGAGTTGGATCGGCGAAAGGTTATTGAGTTCCTCTCACGACGTCGACTCAAGGGCGGTGATAGTGATAGTGATCAGGGCTCGTGATCCTGAAAATGATAGTGATGATAAATGCTTGAGGCTCACCTACCTGTATACTAGAGTATCGTGGTGCATGAGATACACCAAGGTAATGTGAAGGAGGGAACCAGCGAGGCGTTGATGGGATACATCTTGTTGGAATTCCATAGTACCTATCATCAACATGCTTGGATCAGCACAAGGTGTTGATTACTTTGGTCGCGCTAAGTTCCAATAGATAAGTTGGGTTTTAACCCAACACAATAGTCAACTGTGGTTGACTGCTAACGCGACATACCATCGACATACCATACTAGGCTGGAGAACCAACGTTTCATTGCGAGTGCAAAGGCCTGGCAATTGCTTCTGGCAGCGCTAGTAATTCATAAAATACTACAGAAGATCGGCCGCAATAGGAGCTAATTTGTTACACAACTTCCAGGCATTCCACCGCCGCTTGCGAGGGACAGACGTGCTCCTCCATGGAGCAGCAGCTGGCAGCCCGCCCCAGACGAGGCCGACGTGTGTCACTGCGGTCCATCACGCAGGACCTGCTCGCATCGCTGCCTCGACCCACAGGCCGAGGTCGACGCCACTCAGCACCCACGCCAGCAGACATCACTGCCAAGAAAGAGAAGGAGAAGAAGAACAAGAAAAAGAAGAAGAAGAGGAAGAAGGATAAGGGAAAGGACAGAACAGACGAAGAGGAGGAGAAGGAAGAGGAAGCAGGTTCGCACAAGATGGGGGACGTCAACGACGCCGAACGGCAGGCGGCCTACCTCAACGGCCGCCGTCTGCTGCTGCCGGGCGCCGGTGGGGCTGGCGTTGCAAAACTGCCCCAACGCGGCCTTGAGCTCCTTTGGCGCGCCTGTACTCACCCCTCCCCTCAAAAATATTTTATTTTATTTTGATTTACTTTTCTTTTGGTGCCTGTTTATTTATTTATTTTATATTGTAATTTCTTATGGTTTTCTTTATGATAAGGGTCTTTATCATAATAATGAAAAATAAAAAAAGCTAATCGATAAATGAAAATTAATATAAATACAATGAAAGAAAAGATACTAACGATGAAAATTTGCCCTGTGGTGGCTTTGACCAGACGAGTTAGGACACGAAGCGGCGGCGTGGGATCTGGCCTGTTGCATCGAGGTGGAGGCGGAAGAGCACTCGTGCCTTGGACAGGAAAACGGCACAGCCACTTCTTACGTGATCGACTGGACGCTGGCCGTGCCTCTGTATGAGAAGCACGCACGAGCCGGCAATCCGATCGCTCAGAAGAACTTGGGTACATGTCACTTCCGAGGGTGGGGAATGCCTCACAGCATCGAGAAGGCCATGGAGCTCTATACACTGGCAGCCCTCCAAGACTATGACGTCGCTCAGTACAACTTGGGCGTGTGCTATCGGTAAATGACTCATGACGTTTTCTCTTTCAAGCCTGATTACTTGAACTAACCTCATTTTCAACAGACAAGGGGAGGGCGTAGATGCTGATCCGTCGCGAATGTTGGAGTTGTATCAAAAGTCTGCCGATCAAGGACTGCATGCTGCGCAGTGCGCCCTAGCAAAGTGCTATCTTTACGGTCGGGGAGTGCCCACTGATTGGGACAAGGCAATAACGCTGATGACAGAGGCCGCTAAGGGGTATCCAGCTGCAATGGTCATCATGGCTCGGTACGCAATCCTGCTGTCGTCCAATGTCGCCGTATCATACTTAAGCTCAAGGAATGCAGATGGTACGAAATCGGCTATCATGAGCTGATGCCAGATGTTGTCTTGGCGATGGACTACGCGATCAAAGCTGTGTACGAAAAGGAGACTGATGGTTGGGACATCATATTGAGGTATGTCAGACTTAACCTTCCATATACTGTTTCTGTTCCTAACCTCTTTCATCAGACTTCTCTCTCAACATTATGAGGAGGATAAGCGAGGGCCGATGCCTGTGGTGCCATCACTCTTCAGCCAGTGTTGTGATTACATTTATGAGAACGAAATTGTTAGCAAGTGCCTGCTTCGCAAGAACATTATGAAGCGCACGGCTATGAGGAAGCCTCTCACAGCGGATATTATCGAAAGAAAAGGGCAGAAAATCATGCAGCGCGAAGTTCGCCGACGGCAGCGACTGATGTCCGTAATCCCTGTGGATATGCAAGAGAAGCTACGCATGGACCGGTGCGTATCTCCACAATTCAATCCCAGCTAGGAAGTCATAGTCCTAACATGTCTGCAACAGGACACTGTGTTTATCGACGCAGTGTTCACGAGAGTTTTATGGTGGTAGAGTGGTGCGCAGGTTCACTCGAAGGAGCACTGCTCAAGTGCACTTACCAGACATAGACGAACTCTTGGCATCACTTCCCGCCTCCACTACCTCGGCGCACGTCGGTCAAAACGAGGTGATTCTTTCCTTCTGTTCTTTGGCTTGCGCCCGCTTCTCGATCAACTCTCTCGGGGACGAGCAGACTCTCGGCTAATTGCGTTCGTATGCTGGCCATTGTACCCTCTTGTACAGTCTTTCTTGTGTCTTTAATCTTCAACTTTCACATCAAAGAAACGTAGGAGCACCCATGCAGCATAATCCCGCCCTCCCAATCGACTACCCTGGTGCAGGGAAGCAGTCTATGTGTGTTTCAGAATGTGCACTCTTAATCATGTGGGGGAGAAGATGGCCACACAGAGCATGTGGCTGCAACTCCAATGGAGTGGCCGTCCAATTAGAAATTGCTGAAAGATTTGGATTTTTCAAATCCATGTTTCACCGTTACGGAAATGGTTTCGTGAGGTCGTGAGTTCGATTCCTTCTTGCGGAAATCGTTTCCGCCATTTAATCTCCCGACAGAAGCAGCCGAAGATCAAGATGAAGGATCGGACGGACTCCCCTTCATCGGGGTCGACCAAGCAGGTGGCGAACCGCAAGCACCCCGGTGGCCAGAAAGATGGCCAGCGTGAGGCCATTACGCTCTTCGGTGTCGACATCTCCGGCTACTCCTACGAGCTGCAACTCCTCATCTGTTCTTCCCTTCTGTTCTTCTTCTTCATCACCTTCAGCTACATACAGGTACCCTCCTTTCTCTTTCACATCTCATCCCTCACCATTACTTTGAAAATTTTTCGATTTTACATAAAATTGGGGGAATCATCTTTTGACAAATTTTCGAGTAGCGCCTCAGATTTTGTTGGAATTCTTAATTTAATGTACATTCTGTGTAGGAGCTCGTGCTGAGCGAGCAGGACTTTCCCTTCCCGTGGTACGTCACGCTGCTGCAGTTCGTGTACTACGCCGTCTTCGCTGCCATCCATCGGCAGATTGCCGGAGAGCCCGTCCTGGAGAAGCGGTACGACCGAAGAGCCCTCAGTGACGATCCTCCTTTGTCAGCTTGCGTGTTTGTCTTCATCGTGATGGTGTCCCAAGGAGGATAGGATTGTACTTGATGATGACTGCATTCTAACGCCATGATGATCCCGTACACCACAGGGGCTCCTGGACGAGCTACGCAGTGCTGTGCTTCACTTTCGTTCTGGCGCGAGGTCCTGGCAACCTGTGCCTCAAGTACATCGACTTCACCACCAAGGTTCGCGTTACACCCCATCTCTGTGGCACAGCTGGCATTAATTGAGATCATCAATGCATGTCCGCAATTGATGAACTGCAGATCCTGTTTCAGTCCTCCAAAGTGATTCCTGTGATGATCATCGGCGTGCTGTTGCTGAAGAAACGCTACCTGATGGTCGAATACTTCGCCACGTTGAGTGCCATGGCAGGGCTCTTTCTGTTCTCTATGGCCGACGGAAAGTCTAGCTCCACATCACTCAGCTTGTGGGGAATTGGTGCGTTTCTTATTGCAACCTCAAGAATTCCGTGAGTCCTGTTATTTAACTCCTATATCTTTGTCTGATGGTCAGCTCTTTCCTGCTGCGACATGTTGGGGCTTGCGCTCAAGTCAAACCTTCAGGAGAAGCTTATGAGCGGTACTAAGGCTTCTAAACTCGAAGTGGTAAGGAAGCTACCTCCCATTGTATTCACTCCAAGCACTGAGAGTGTCAATGTGGTGTAGGCCTTCTATTGTAACCTCGTCGGCATTCCTGTCCTCATCCCTATTATCTTTCTTTCGGGAGAGTTTCCGGAAGCGCTAATTTACTCGAATCAGCAGCCCTACTTCTATATTCTCATGTCGGTACGCTGCCCTCACGGTTCATGTGCAAACAACATCATGTCTCACAGAATCTTCAGGTGTGCTTTTTATTCGGCTACTGCGGCTCCATCTGCACATTGACCCTCATCAAAATATCAGATGCTCTCGTGGCCTCCATGATAGGCTCGGCGAGGAAGGTCATTACTATCTTCCTCTCTTTCTTCCTCTTCTTTTCCAAGCCCTTCACTCTCTACCATCTCTTCGGCTCGACTCTCTTCTTTGGCGGACTTGCCGTGCACATCGGGATCAAGCGATGGAAGGCAACTCGTGGCATCTCTGCTGGCCAGCGAACAGACAAGCAATTGCAGTGAAAGTCCTCGGGAATGAGATGAGTGCTGCACGCAGTTCATTATGTTCGGAACGAACCAAGCATTCGCAAAAGATAAACATCGTACAATCAACGATTATCACTCGCGCTTCTACGGGTTCTTCGTATCTGATGATAGTTACTGAAGCTTGACCAGTTTCATTCCCGCTGCAGCATATGAGTGGCGGACATGCCGCTGTCTCCGATCTTTAGACCGACCTTCTTCGTCTAAGGTACCACCAAGCACAGAAAAGGAATATGTCCTAATATGTGATAATCAGGAATTCAGCTCTCTTAGACATTAGACAGCAAGAGCCGAACTTTAAGAAAGAGCTTCCGCATGAGGACACCGCTCTTGCTAACTACCGCATGAGGACTTCTCATCTTTTCTGTGACAACTAAGAGAGTGTTCAGAGTGTGGCATGGATCTGCGGGGGAGCAATCGAGGTCTCGTCCCAGCTCGCCAAACGGTTGTCTCCAAGAAGGGGCGGCCGCCTTCTCCCTTGTCTTTTCTGGTGGGGAGTACTCCTGACACGAAAGGGGACTGCCCAGAGGCTCCTTCTCCCGGTTCGGTTCTCTCGTCGGGTTTAGGTACGGCCACTCCCTCGGCAACAGAACTTGACGGCACTGACCTTCACTCCTTGCAGTTGGTAGGCTGGTGCTCGACGCCGTGAACAACAACAAGGACAGAATGCCTGGCGAGGCTAGACATCGCTTGGAGAAGACTCACTCCGAGCTGCAGCCCAAGGCTGGCAAGAGACTGAGCCGCCTCTGCCACTCTCTGCCTCTGCCTGGTCTTAGCTCGGCCGCAGCACAGCATACCTCTGCGGGACCGCTCCAACAGGAACTTCCAGCTGAAGGTACTACTTTGTGACAAGGCCGCCTTCTGGTCTAAGTTTTGCTTTGTGTCTTTCTGCAGTTGATGAACCTCGATCAATGGTGACAGTGAGGGAACTGCATCAAATGTTGGGGAAGGGGACCTACCCTGTGTACCTCGACTTCAGTGGGAACGACTACTCACTCTTGAGTGATGAATTCCTGCTAGGCTGTCCGGATATCATCAAAGAGTAGGCTTCAGCCACCAACCGCTTCACTCATCTGTATGTGACTGACACACTTACCACTAGGCTAGATTTTAGCAACAATAGAATTGAGCACCTGGAGCACATATCGCACCTCACGCGTCTCAAGCGCCTGCGAGCCAACAACAACGGCTTGTATAGTGTGGCCCTTTCCAACCTCTCCGCCCTCGTCCTCCTTTCCCTGTCTGGCAACCGCATTGAACTTCTCACCAGCATGGAACGTCTCCACAACCTCGTCAACCTCAATCTGAGTGACAATATGATCAGCGGTATCTACAATCAGAGACTTCATGTCAGTGCGCAAGTTAAGACAGTTCCTTTGGCAGGGGGTTACTCGGAGCTAGGAAAGCTCAAGTCTCTGCAGGTGCTGGATCTGAGCAGAAACAACATCAGCCTTAGCTTCAACCGATTCTACCAAAAGTACAGCACTCATCAACTGAGGTGCAAGGCGTTACATGTACTCACGGTCTGAATGGCTTTGAAGAATCCTGTGTTATCTACAGAACTTGCCCAAGCTACGATACCTCTGCTTCAACGGGAATCCTGTACAAACCACAGTCTTCAAGTACCGCTACTTTGTTGTTTCCCAACTACCAAAGCTTCAAGTACTCGATGGCACCCCCGTAACAAAAGAGGTTCGTGCACCTTCTTCAAAGCTAGTTTGATCTCGAAACTGACAGGTTCCCACTAGGAACGGAAGAAGGCTAAGAAGCTAGACAAGAAGCTTTGGGGAGATAGGTTGCTCCTTAAGAATCCTTCGGTAGCGAAGCGGACTGACACCAGGATTGATCAAAAGGAAGGATTCATCATAGAAGGTAAGAGATGATCTTGTGGATTCACCTTTTTCCTGCTCACTCTGCCCTCCGCAGGCGACCCGGCAAGGGTGTCTGTCATCAGCGAATTCCGGGTGAGGGATTTGAGCATGGATATTCAGCACACCATTCACGTGGGTGAACCACCGGTTACGATGTTGGACGATGACCTACCGCACAAACCTCACAACATCAAGTTAACGAAGAGCAAGAGCAGCTCAGAGAAGAGGAAGAATCTCTTCTCGTCAGACTCCGATAAGAAGGCCGAAGAGAAGCTCAAGCGGAAGTCGTGGGACCCTGAACGCTTGGTGCGATTCATGGATGAGACAAACGCACCGGAGGCCATTCAAAGGAAGCGACGAACCAGCCACGAGTGCATCTTGCCCCTGGCAACTGAGCCATCAGCCGAGAATGAGGAAGAAGAGGTACAACCGAAGGAAATACCGACAGTACCTGAAATATCCGCACCAGAGCCGAGAGGGTGGCGGTCTTCAGTTAAGTTTGACGAGCTAGAGAAGCTTCTCGAAGAGAGCTTCCGCCCGCGTGCTGTGTCAGACAAGCCGGCCATATACGTTAGCGCAGCGCTCTCCCAGACCATAGACGCGTTTCCAGAAGCCAGTGCCACTGCACCACCCACCGATGCGCCTTGTCTCGTTCTCCTCGCGGACACCTTCCATGGCGGCAGTAGGGAAAGGCTGCGTTCTCCGCATAGGACGTCCTTGGCCAAGCGCAAGCCTAGAGGAGTTACCATCGACCGCATGATCAACGACTTACTCAACTCTGCCATACCATCCTCCGATCCCAGCTCGCCTACAGTGGACACCACTCCACCCGACACTTCCCCTGCCCTCGAACTCTCGAAACAGCCTACAACGAGCACCGAGGATGTTTCGCCTCGACCAACCCCGGCCGTGGCGCCCATGCCCATGGACGTTGCCGGAGCAGCTCTGTTCTTTGCTACCTTGGTATTGCTGTGGCTTGTTCAGCAACTGTTCTAGGGCTGCTTGCGTCGCCCTCGAGGTCGCGTGGCAAGTCATCCTTCCTCGGCAAGCAGGAGGAACAGCCCCGGCGTGTGTACAGATCCGATAATTATTTATTACTTCGAATGCGGCAGAGAAGTGCGGACCAACAAAGATACGGCCTATCTGCAGACGTGCAGCAAAATGGTTCACTCCGTAGTGTTCCTCTCGTGTTATGCGACCTAAAGCTCAGCAGTAGGGATGGAAGAGGGACAGGAGGGCATGGTGGACCTCAACTTGCACAGCCGTCGGTGGGAGTATCTCTCCGTCGACGCCCATCTTGCCTGTCTTGTTGGTTTTGGACGAAAGTAGAGGTTCGATGACCAGCGCCTTCACTTTGACGTACTCCACCCCTAGAAGCAATGCAGGTTTAGTCGTTGTTGAACCAAACTCTCTAAGGCTTGAGTTCCGTTACCTGGAATGTTGAGATGCGCTCCATCGCCCTTCTCATTCTCCAGAAGCACCTTGGTAAGATTAGATCGTGACGCTGAGCGCATAAAGCATATGTCCAAACAGCCATCTGAAATGAAGACTTAGAGAGGCACGACAGATAAAAGCGAAGGATAGAAAGGTGGTACCCGAAAGGTGAGCGTAAGGCGTGAGAATGGTGTCGGTCGCGATCCCACGCACATTCGCGGCCACAAATAGTGAGAATGTATCCTCAATCACCTTCCAGTTACCCGCCTTGGCCTTCGAACCAATGTAGGTGAGCTTTGGTCCGACGTCCTCTTCATTGTCGAACTTGTTATCGGTTAAGATTTGCGGCTGATTCTTTCTGCGCGCCGCCTCCGCCTTCTCTTCATCATCAGATGAGGAATCGGATTCATCGCCCGAACCTTGATATAGCTTTTCGTACTTGTCTGTCATTGTGCTCGTGCACACCAGGTTCTGTATCTCATCGCTCACCTGCCGTGTGTAAACGGAGGATGCACACGTCGGGCAGTGCACCTGGACACACGGATGCTGATTGAAGTCGGAAAGGATGAAGGAGATGCGAGCCCGGTACTGGGCATCGTTGGAGACCAGCTTCTCGATGGCGGTGATAGTGAATCGTGCCTTGCCCATCCATCGGAACACTTCGCTGTCAAAATCAACGTCCGATATGAAACCCCATGCTACGTCCAAAAACCCAAATCTGCATGAGCACGCCAAAAGCGCATTCAGAAATATACATTCATCGACTCAGTTCCACTTCAGCGTACCGCTTCTTTTGGCCTTCTTGTAACATTGAAAAAGCATCAAATGGTCGTGTGCGTCCTAAGGAACAGTGCGTGAGTTACCATAGATGAAAGATGCGTGTGCAAATCAGGTACCCTTTACGATAGCTAATGCTGCTTGAAGAGGAGTAAAACAGTTGATGGATGCGGCCAGACCGTTGCCAGATCCTCCCGGTATGATACCCAACGGCACTTTGACAGCGTCCTTCCAGTCAGGCCTTCGCAGAAGTGCGTTAACCACTGATCATGCGTACAGACAAGCACAACACAGCAAGAAAGTCAGCTCTTGAGCCTCTTGGCAGTTAAGCGACAACTGGAGGAATGCTGTCTACCTTCATGGAGCAAGCCATCTCCACTAATAGTTATAATGCCATCATATTTTTCACTATCGAGTGACGCTGTCACTTCACCAGCATGACCAGCATATTTGGTCTCTATGATTGCAGGGTAAGTTATTGTATTCCAGCTGACGAGGCGAGGAGATCGCACCAACTAGGTGTATGTTGATATTGGCGACCAGGAACATTGGGCGCACCTGCTTCCAAACCTTTTTTGCCACCCCGGTACCACCGAAGGGGTTTACGAATACTAATAATCGACGAGGCTTGATACCGTTAGCGGGAACTCTTTCTTCAACGCCATCGTCAGCAGACACATTCAAATCCATCCCGGTCGAACTTGTAGCGTAGTGAGGCTGGCCCAATGCTGTGCGTAATGATGAAAGCCATGCCGAGAGGACGCTTTCACTTGCACAACCGAACTCGTACACCTTCAAATATCGGTCGTTGTTCATTCCGGGTGACTATGGTAGGATTAATCAGTGTGCTGCCTACTTCAAATCACTGATAAGGGAAGTGCCAAAGGCTACCAGTGCCGGATTCTTGAGCGGGTATGTGTGCAGGACAAAGCCAAGGCCCTTTCTTGATCGACTAAGGCCCACCATCTCGGAGTAGGGCACCTGTTGATAAACATCACCTGCAGATGGCGTAGGAAGTGATAAGTTGTTTACCGACTACCTTCAACTCTACGAAGACAGTGAGAATTGTACTCTGGAGGGCCCAGCAGAAGCTGTCGGGCAGCAGCTGGGCAAAGTGCTGGCGTCCTTCGTAGGTCAGCAGCCCCGCCATCCGCCTATTGCGCGTAGCACTACCGCCTGCACTCACGAAGGTGTTATGTTTAATTGTCACAATAAAGTATTTGGAATGAAATAAATAAATTGAAAATAATTGCAAATAATTGCAAAATTGATATCCAATTATATTCTAAATTACGTAAATTGTTTTTGTTTATTTATAATTGACAAATCATTAAAAAGTAAATAAATAAAATAAAATAAAAAAATACGTACTGCTGCTGAGGTCCAACGAAGGAGACGAGAGGAGAAGGCGAAGGGGAAGATCGGCCGAAGGCGGCGGAGGGAGGAAGGGCTGGCGAGGATCGATGGAAACGTAGAGCACGTCCCCGTTGGTCAGCTCCTCCAGCGCCTCTACTTCGGCTCCGCCGGCGAGCCACACGCGCGCCACCTGCACCTGACGCGACTCGCCTGAGGACGAAGGTGATGACGAAGTGGTCGTGGGCATCGCGATGTTGCCATCGCCATGGGGATTGCCATGGCCATTGGATGCATTCGTGATGGCGGCATCTTGAGAGGCGGTGAGGAAGAGCTTGCGTAGACAGGCGGCCTTGAACTCGTCCCATGTGGCATCGATGGGGATGACCAGGACCTTGCCTCCGCCATTGGTGAAGTTGCCATTGGGAAACACAAACAGGCGAAGAAGATTTTTCTTTCTACTCTTCCTTCCTTTCATTTTCATCTTTTTCATCTTTGCCTCCTCGAACGTTTCATTTCTCTCGACCGATGACGGTTGTTCCAATTTTTGGATTGTGGTGTCCTCTTGCGACACAACCACTGTAGTGGACGAGGATGAGGAAGAGAACTGGGACTCGAGTACGGGTGCCTCCATCTTTGACAAATGAGGCTTTTAGTGTTCTCTTTTCTTTCCTTTTTGTCTCACGTTTAAGGTGGCGCGGTTATTTTTAGGAAAACATAGGAATTTTCAATGGAACTTCCACAGATTGGCTGTGTACTGAGTGCTGCCGTACTGGTGCGCTGAGTGCTGCATGAGGTAGGGACACTGTGGATGCAATGAAAGGGAGCGATCAAACATCAAGGACTGCTTTGAAAGGAGACGAGCCTATCCAGGAGTTGTGTTCAGCCTTTACATTCACACGGGTGCAGGTTCGTCCTCGTGGTCAGCACCAGCCTCGGCTGAAGCGGCGCCGTTGTCGCTCGGCGTGTCGTCGCTCTCCTCCGATTGCCTCTCCTCTGGCTCCTCCTTTTCAACAGCGCCCGGCAGTTGGCTGCTGGAAGTGGAAGCCTGGAGATTCACCGGAATGTCTGTACTGCTGCTTATCTTCTGGATTTCTTTGAGGGACTTGGTGGGCCCTTCCCTGGCAATCACCTCCGCAGCTGCCTTGGCAAGTAGAACCTTCTCCCTTCTGGCCTGGATCTCATCGAGTAGCTTTTCAATCTGATCGAGCTTGGCGTTAGACAGTCAAATCATACTTAGGCAAGGAGTCAACATTACCTGATCAAAGCATTTCTGCTCAAGCTTTTCAGTAGCCTCCTTTTGCTTCTCAGCGAGTGACTTCTTCTCTTGCTCATGCTTCTCCTGGAGATCTTCTTCCTCCTCCTTTGAGTCCATTGTGAACCGGGTCAGTTCGTCTTCCTGTTTCCACTTCATGTCCTCGTCTTTCTTCATTTGCTTCCTTTGCAGGCTAAGCTTCTCCCGTGCTTGCTTACGGTCGAGGAGCTTCTGCTGTCTCTGTTGATTGTATATATCCTTGGGGGTAGGATTGTTCTTTTCCTTGATCTTATCCACAAGGTCTTCTTTCTCTTCCTTATGGTCCAGATCAAGTGTCATCAGAGCGTCCTCGTGCCTATCAGAAACGTGTACGTGAGTGATCTGCTAAGATATGCAAATGTAAACGTTTGTGGCAGACGTACTTCCACTGCTGCTCAACGAGATCACGTGAAGACTTCTTCTTGAGATTATACTCGTCGCGCGATTGCTTGCGAGTGAGTTGCTTCTTCTGTTTCTTGTGCTGTCCATCCTGCTTGTCCACTTCGCCCTCGTCCTTCTCCTTCTCCTTTTGGACCTTGATGGCTTCCTCTCGCTTTCTCGCGGCCTCCTTGCGCTCAATATCCTCCCTGGCCGAGCGCACCTGCTTACCGACCTGTCGTCACACGGCCTGTGAGTCTCACAAGTGTGGTTCTCGATGTTGTCCATAACCAGTCCGTACTGTGGTGAGCGCGCGAATCCAGTCATCCAAAGTCTTTGTATCTTCAGCGGCAATGTAGCAAGGCTTGTAGTTCTGGTCCACCAGCCTGATGCAGTTCTCATAGCCAGGCTTGGGCTCGCGCTCCAGGATATAGGCAGTCATATCGACGAAGCCTGCCGGTCCCTGCACACAGTTTTAGAGAAGACAACAAAATGTCCGAGTGCAGAAGTCCAACCCACTGCGGCACGTGCGGGCCGAAAAAGCAAAAAAGAACGAAGACGACGTGTCGCTAAAAAAGTACGAAAGGTACGATGGACGAACCTTGCCGAGCGCGGCCTCCTCTTCCTTGTTGTAGTTGAGAAGTATGCGCTCCGATGGTTTGAACACGAACCACTGCTTCTTGAACGTCTAGGGGGTCATGTTCGATTTTTAGATGATTAGCAGGCAGCAGTTCCAGGGAGACAAAAAGAGGCCAATCAAAAGAAAACTTACCTTTCCACTCTGCTTGTACAGATAGCCCGACTTCTCTGCCGCCTTCTCTGTCGCCACGATGGTAGACATGTTGAACTTTTGTTTGGGCTGTGTGGCCAATCTCGTAAGCTTTGTTTTGTTTCGTTTTTGTTCAAACGTGTGCAATTTTTGAAGCGTGCTGTAGTCCGGCAAGGCGTAATTAATTGAACGTTTGAAATTTTAACAAACTCGAAAGCGTTTGGCGAAATGTTTTGAAAACCCTTTTAATTTTGCAACCTGCGCCACAAAAAACTCGTTGTCAATCGATCAAACTTAACATAAGGTTGGGTCTTATGGAGGCACCAACCACAGGTAAACACAAACCTGCCTGCTACACAATAAGGCAAAAAATGTAATCAAAATCAATTTTAGTTATTTAATCAAGAAAAAGGAATATGATAGAAATGATTAGAATTATAGAAATAATACATTTAAATGAACAATATTAATATGCAAAGAAAACATGTTAACGATTTAACACGTACCACGTGTTCTCACTTGTGTGGTAGCTGGTGGTAAGGAGGACTACACGGCGTGGAGCACAGACGAGGTGGGCCAGTGGGTGGCGGTGAAGGTTGGTCTGCCGCAGTACCGTGACACCCTCGTGTCGAACGACATCACGGGCGACCTCCTGCCGAGCCTACTCGAGGGCACCGTTCTCAAGGAGGAGCTGGGCATCGCTTCCTTTGGCCACCGCACGCGCATCCTCAAGTGTATTCGTGAGCTGCTCGGGATCGTCTCTGTCACACCATCGACGTCGCCTGCTCTCTCGGCACAGCAACAATCCTCGCCGTCGTTGAGCTCTGATCCATTAACGTTGAATGACTCAGCCTCTGCTTCCCTGTCTTCTTCATTGTCTTCTTCGTCGTCATCATCCTCGTCATCAGTATCAAGTTCATCAGGCTCGCTTCAGGTTCTATCTTCGCCTTCTCGAGCACGAACATCGTCATTTGGAGGTAGTGGAAATGATTCACCAACGGTAGCAGAACATACTACAGATGGTGGCACCGCATTAGGTGGGTGCAGATTCACCAATCCTTGTGAATGTACCAACTGACCGGCCTCCTGGTGACGTGCAGATCAGTCCTTGCGTATTGCCTACAAGGAGCTGCAGCTGGGACGCGTGCTGGGCAAGGGATTCTTTGGCGAAGTGAGGCAGGGTACATGGCGCGGATCCGACGTCGCAGTTAAGGTCATCTACCGACGAGAGTTCCGCAACAATGATCAGCTCCAGTTGTTCGAGAAGGAAATACGCGTGCTCAGGTAAATGTTGAATGTGATCCGCATATGTTGATTTGCTGACCCCCGGTGCTCAGTCTGCTTCGGCATCCCAATATTGTACAGTTCTTGGGAGTCTGTACCGATACCGAAAAATGCATTGTTACTGAACTGATGGGCGGCACGTGATCATTTGCAAACAGCTGATTGACACCAGCATTGGCAGCTCATCGTTTATATGGTTTGTAGGTGGCTCCATTGACAATTTAGTAATGTCCCAGTTCTGCGTACTGGAAGCCAATCCGTTCTTAAGGTCTCGCATCATTCTTAGCGTTGCACGCGGTACAATGTCATTCTCTTAAGAGAAGCTCCAAGATCTAAATATTGACATGCCCAACAGGGATGTGCTATCTTCATGAGCGCGTGCCACCAATCCTTCACCGTGATCTGACCCCCAACAACATATTAGTACGTTTTGCTTAGTATCGTTGCAGCTGCTGAGGAATCTAACTGGGGGTACGTGCTACAATCACAGTTAGATCGGCACTACACTGCCAAAGTGGCGGACTTCGGCCTATCGAAGGTGGGACTGGATGAAAAGATGACTACAGCTGTGGGTTATTTACCCTTCCAAGCGCCCGAGGTATTCACGGGCAGTGACTACACAGAAAAGGCCGATGTATATTCTTTCGGCATGGTTGTTTGGTTCCTCTTCTCAGGCAATCCGCCAGAGAAAGGTAGTATATCTTTACCGCGTCAACGCTTTGGTACCCAAGTTGATCGACTTTCGTTGAACAGATGCTGGGACGCCACTCAAGATGGCACACAGGGTTGCCTACAAGCAATATAGACCGCCGATACCAGATAGGCTTCCCCCTTTTTGGCGAAACTTGATTCAGCAGTGTTGGGATCAGACACCCGCTTCACGTCCCACCTTTGCTCACATTATCTCGCTCATACAAGACTTTAAGCAGCGTTTTGGTACTGCCGCTGATAATTCATCGGCCTCACATCATTGATCTAACCTCTCGCAATGTGCACCACTGGTTGTGCAGAAGGTGAGGAAAAAGGATATCTCATGGACACCCTACGTTCACCACAACAATCAACATTCAAGAGTTCTGACTCACTTGTACTTCCGCACACCTAACAGCATTGCCCATTCGCTCACGTGCTTCGCTTATGCAGAATTACGAATACGAGGGCGAGGCTGATTCTGATAATAGTGGGAATAGTGGCAGTAGTGGCAGCAGCGATTCAAATCCTACACATGGGCTCTATGTAACATTCACCAGTGGCGGTGAGAGTGCCCCGACAACTCCCACAACTGCAGAAACAGAAGTGGTATCCAATTCATCAGGGAATGTCGCTCAGTCTGCGCCTCCAGAAAGACCAGACCACACGGCATCACGAACCGAGGAACCCACGGTCACTCCAACACCATTGCCATTGCAGAAGACAAAGCCGAGCCATGGAAAGAAGGAGAAGTTGTGCAAGGTGCGAGCAAGGAGGCTCAAATCACCCGAAGATAGACCTCCCAAGGTGCGAAGGCGAAGAACAGACAAGCGCATCGTTATAGGCAACCTATGCCAGTCTTCAGGTATTGATGCTGAAGGGCTGGGAACCGAGTAATTGCTTAACTCAGATGTATTGCGCTGTACAGGTCTGGCAGGAGTACCCTATGCATGGACCATGTATGTGAAGGGGTACAATGGCGAGGACATTTCCTCCTTCATCAAACATGTACGTTTTGTTTCCACTCTTAGTTGTGACATCGTTGATGTGATGCCGATCGTCATCGCAGGTAACATTCGTGCTACATCCTACCTTCTTCCCTCGAGAGGTCACTGTTCGGAGTCCACCATTCGAGGTCCTGCGGCGAGGCTGGGGAACTTTCGAGGTGGGGGTGGTGGTCACCTTCAAGGACGATCAGATCCTGACATTCAAGCACATGCTGGACTTTGACATGCGCCAACCCACCGAGCGATGTTACGAGGTCTCCTTCCCCTCCGCTCTGTTAACCAATTGACTACTGGCCAAATCCACACCTACAAGATGAGTGTGACGTGCGAACGTTGGCTTTTGTCACCCGGGCAGGGGAACATCAGTGACAGAGGAGAGCCAACAACCTTAATCATTGGCTGTCAGTGATCAACCTGCCTCAAGGGTAACCAGTACCCCCGTACCACTGGTTACGGTCGTCTACGTAGTACACCCCTTTTCTCCAGTTGCCATGTTGTACTAATTATTTTATTTGTTGATGCTCCTGGTGCATCTGCCATGTTAATGGCCGCGGTATCTACCACGTCGCTAGGTAACGAAACCAGCTGTCAGTTTGTGTCTGAATTACCTAACCTTTTATGGTAGGAGTATGAAACGTCACGTGAACTTCTTCTGGCTAGTGGTTAGGTGCCATGAACTCCGCACCACGTGCCACCGGTGCCGTCTGGACACTGGACGCCAAGCGACACTTAAAGTCTCTACTCACGCTGACGATCATCCCTCTGTTGCACAGGAAACACACAAGTTGCTTTGTCAAGACAGTACATGATGATCATCTTTTACCGTTTTCCCCACAAGGCGTCCACACCAGCAAAGAGGCCACGACATGAACCACCGCGGCATATCGAAGGGAAAGGCGCTGCTGGCGCTGCGCGTCATGTTCGTCCTGGTCCTCAGTCAGAATGGTACGCCTCCTCCTTCTTCTTCTTCTTCGCCTTGTCGGCGGATATCGCGGCCTTTCTGCTTGAACTCTACTGATGAGAACCATGTAGCAGTTGCCTTCGGAATACAGCTCTACGGCGGCGGGAGTTTCAACGTGGTCTCTACCTTCTCGCGTTGGTCTACGAACTACCAGTACACGCGCGACGATGTCAGGTACCTCCTTCTCCTTGTTGGCGTACCAAGAGAGCAACTCTCACACTGCTTCTTTCTTTTCCTCTTTCCACGACAGCATCTCCTATGCCAACACAGGAGTAAGCACTGTACTCAACCAGTACTTACAAGGAGACCTGGTACACCCGAAGCGACTGTCCAATAGGACACCCGTTCCCAATCAACTACTTGAATGACCATTTAACTCCGAACATACACAATCACTTCCAGGACTTTATGTGCCTGGATAGGCCCATCGCAGCAGTAGCCGGTGTCGGTGACGTTTATAACCTGACGCAGATACCCCTGGTCGGGCAGGCCATTGTGATGGCGTACAACGTGCCGGCCCTTGCAGGCGCAAGCACCAGCCTGGTAAGCGCGTTCACGTTCCCAATGGGGATGGAGTAGTGTAACGGCTAAGGTCTGTGAATGTAGATTATGGACAGGGAGACGCTTGCGCTCATCTGGATGGGAAACATCTCCAGCTGGAACGACACTCGCATCCGTCAACTGAACCCTGCGCTGGCCCATCTGTTGCCCGCGACCAACATCACCATCGGCTACTCAGATAGCAATGCATACAGCCTTGCTGAAGTTCTCAAGCTTATTCTGGAGAGCTTCAGTCCCGACTTCACCGCCACGTTTGCGACCGCAAACAGAACTTTCGCTCTGATGCCTCCCGCCAAGCGTGGTACGGCCCAGAGCGCAGGACTTTCAACAGCACAAAGGATTTCATGGTTGCAGGTTCGCGATAGTCACAGCTCCTATCTCTGTTTGTGTGGAAGCTGATCTCTCGTCATCATCATCAGAACCACCCTAACGGTCTGACCTACCTTAGCTATTCCGATGCTATCGGAGCTAATCTGCCATCGATGAACATGTACAATAAAGCCAACAACCTCGTGCAGCCGTCGACAACAAGCGTGCAGGCGGCCATGAGCAGCTTCCTTCCTCAATTCTCCCAGTCCAACTTCTCTGTCGACATTGTCGATGCCGGTGGCGACCAGTCATGGCCCATGGCCTACATGACCTATCTCACTATCTATGCCGACGTTAAGGCCTACGACTGCTCCACCATTCAGGAGCTGCTCAACTTTATCGCGTGGGTTCATACCAATGACGGGTACCAACATTTCCTCCCTTGAGTGTATGCGGAGTGGCTGATTACAGCATCTTTAAATAGGGCCTCCAATGACGTGGCAAGCCTTAATCTTGTGCCTCTGGATGTGAGCTTGCGCAAGAGGATCATTGACGTCATCAGTTCGATCGAATGCAACAATCAAGACGCCTTCCCAACTGACTTCCTCATCGGCATGGGATCTCCCAGTTCAGCAGTGACTACGTGGTCAGTGGCATGGTCATCGAGCACAACGCGATCCAAGTATTACACGTCCTTTGCCGCAGTTGCCAAGACCAGACTGGCCAGCTTCGATTGCGATTTTGCTGTGACCACCAACGGTCTGACCAGCAGCGACATGACCTCCATGGCTGATGCTGCTCTTGTTCCAGTAACAGGATTTGCCTATGTGCCTGGTATTATCTCCATTCGTATGCTCGGTTGTCCTGGTCAAACGATACTTAATCGCCTGTGTCATTTGCAGCGTACAATGTCCCAGAGCTCAATCAGAAGGAGATGGTGTTAGACTTCGACACAATCGCACAGATCTACATGGGCAACATCACTCGCTGGAACGACAAGCGCATTAAGGACCTCAATACTGATCAAGTCGCAGCTGCGCTTCCTGACGAAGCCATTCACGTAATTCTCATGAATACTTCGACGAGTTCCACACAACTGTTCACGACGATGCTCTCTGCCACTGTGCCTGAGTTTGCCCAGACGGTATCCACCTTTTCAGCTCAAGGAAGTTGGATAGGTAAATGCTGAGCTCTTCTTCTTTGTTTTGATTAGATCGGTATCACGTCGATGCCAAAGTTCACTCAGTTGCAGGCGTACAACACGACAATATTGCTCGCGACCCTTACAATGGCACCCAACTTGGCGGCTACACCATACTCGTTCGCCTTCTGGCATTACGATGAAGTCATTTCCGTACGTTTCTCTTCTTATCCCACTTCTCTCTCTGCACGTAGCTGAACAGATGACAATCCAGATGCGAGGCATCCAGGCAGCGTCGATGATCAACGTGGCTGGCAATAAGGTGGCGCCCACAAGCGAGTCGGTGCTGAGCGCATTCCGAGACTACATCAATACTGTGCCACCAACCAACCGCAGCTACGACGTATTCCTCTTGGGTATGCACGGATTGTACGGCTATCAAGTGATGATATGAGGGATTCACCTTGTGTTGGCCTACAGGTGAAAGCGAATGGAGCTGGCCTCTCAATACCTTTGGTTCGATCGCCTATCGGAGCAAGACCATGACTGACTGTGGCAGAGCTAGCGCCCTCGCTGACTTCCTCTACTGGACGCAGAGCTCACCAATGGCCCTCAACGCGGCTCAGAGGTGCTTCAATCCGTTGTTAGTGTTGTTGGCCATCCCACTCACAATCATGACTTCTGATCATGACTGCAGACAAGGCTTTCTGTTGCCGATGGTGTCGGAGCCGTTGGCCATGCGCTTCCTCTTCTCTCAGCTCAAGAACTTCACTTGTGGCGGTCAGCCAGTGAGTGCTCTTTTCAACTGCATCGATGACGGTGGCGTGTTGTGCTCCGATGTGGGCTCCTGCGTGAATACGGCCTGCGTGTGTCCTTCCGGTCGCGATGGTCAATATTGCGAGAATGTCATCAGTTCCAGTGCCGACAATGCCTCAACAGGCATCATCCTCGGTGAGTTTTAGTTATCCCTTGGTGATTCACGCATGAGAGAATCCAGACGTCTCACTACTATTGTTTTGCCATCGCCGTGGACAGGAACTGTGGTTCCAGTGTCGGTCATTGTGTTCTTGGTGCTGGTGGGTCTCATTCTTGTTCTGCTCTTCATCA
>CDEZ01023145.1:18082-45773 GCA_000826365.1 Acanthamoeba royreba | reverse complement strand
GCAACTCGACGACAAGGGCTTCGGCGGTAACGAGATCAAGCGCAAGCGCAACGAGCGTCTTCTGAGGAAGTGTGACGGCGACGTCGCCAAGGTTGGGTCTGTGCTCGATACCAAGAGGCAGCAGTTCGAGGCCAAGATGGCGAAGGCTAGCGAGCCATTGACCTATGATCTAGCATCCCTGATTGCTCAACTCGATGCCAAGGGCTTCGGTGGCGACCACACCAAGGCCAGGCGTAACGCGAGGCTTCTCGGCAAGTTCAACGGTGACATCGCGCAAGTCGAAGCAGTACTGACCGCAAGGAGGAACAAGCTGATAACGGAGATCCCAGCCGAGTATGAGCCGCTTCTGGCCCAGCTTGACGCAAAGGGCCTTGGCGGCGATGACCACAAGAGGAAGCGCAACGTGCGTTTGATCAAGAGGTTCGATGGCGACCTGGCCCGTATCGAGACCCTGCTCCTGAAGAGGCAAGCGGCAAGGCAAGTGCCTGACAATCTTGAGTCACTTCTTGCTCAGCTTGATGAGAAGGGCTTTGGTGGCGACGAAGTCAAGAGGAAGCGTAACGCGAGACTGCTCAAGAGGTTCAGTGGAGACGTCGCCCAGGTCGAGGCCTTGCTTGTAGCCAAGAAGCAGCAACTCCAGAGGCCCAAGTGCAAGAGGGGAGCTCATCCCGTATCCCTCGCAGCGGAAATTGCCTGCTAACCTCACGGCCACATACGGGCAGCAATCCTGAGCTACAATGCACCACATGCATCAACATCGCATCTTGTTTAGAGCCTTAGACTCTGTTGATAAACACTTTTAACCTTAATGTCCCTCATTTTTACCAGTTTTCGTACGAAGTGCGTGGGAGTTCAGTAGTTCAGTGCATGGGAATTCAGTAGTTCAACAAGATTGTTCTGATGAATGCACTGGAGGGAGGGGAGAGGCAGATGACGTGTGTGCAGTTTCCACAGCCTTCCGATGCTGTTCGTTCCTGGAGTGGAGGTGCCTGTGATGCGGATCACAGTGCATCTGCTCTCCACAAAGGAGGACGCAGTCTCAAGCTGGTCGACAAAAAATGAGAACCACAATAAAGAGGACGAAGACGGAGTTGATAGGGAGCAAGTGAAGGAGAAGGTCGGTGTTGAAGACTAAAAAGACACACGATAATCCAGGCGGGTTGTACCGAAAGTCGCCCAGTACTGTCCCCTTGTGTGCCAGAGCGCAACATTGCGTGGGCCGTTCCAGAGGCGTATCCACATCAAATGGGTTCGCCTTTGATATGGTTCACTACATCTACCCCCTTCACACAACCAACATCAACAATACAAACATGAAGCATTAGGTGAGGAGGACGACGATGATGACGATGACGACGATGGAAGCGAGAAACAATCACGGGTTGTGTTCCTTGTTGAAGATGTTCACAAAGATGGAGCCCTTGGAGGCCTCGCGCTCGCTGCGCTGCACACGTTCGTGTGCCTGTCGATAGATCAGTGCATTCGGATATCTGTCAATCAGCCTTCGCAAGAGCTCCCGTGCTTCTTCATAGTCATGAAGCGCCTCGTGAGCCAAGGCCAGTCTGTACAGCGCCTTTTCATGGTTGGACTCAATAGCGAGTGCCTATCGCGTTAACATGTGAGGATTCCAAGGTTGTACGCCAACAATGGAGAATTTGTCATGATGATCAAGACGGTGTACCTTGCACGCATGCTCTCGAGCTTTTGGATGATCCTTCAGTTGAAGGAAGGATGCGGCCAGGTTGGCATGCAGCGGCAATACACTCTTGTTCATCAGTTCGATTTCCTCCTTAGTCAGGTTTGATACATGAAGGCCATTGAATGCCGCCAGTCCCTTGTACATCAGATGAAGTGTGAAGTCTTGGATGCATAAGCAGAGTGAGATGGGCACACACCTTGTTGTAGCTGTTCACAGCTTGTCGATAGGCCTTACGCTTGAAGTGTTCGTTGCCAGTATCTCTGAACATGTCGGCAGTGACGATCCTTTGATCCAGTGGATCACCGTGTTCAAGGCCTTGCTTCTGGCCAATCTACAGATGCGGGTTGAAGCGCTGAGAGGTAAGGCACGCTCATCGGAGTTGAGGCTGAAGAGAAAGAGAGTACCGGAGCTGATGGCCATTCAATGTAAAGCAAGCGGATGATGAACTCAACGTTGGCATTGGGCGGGATGCGTGGTGGACACCCAACGGGTCCGTAGGCGTATTCAGGAGTGAGCACTACCACCGCTTCCTCGCCCTTTTCCATGCTCATGAATGCTATCTCCAGACCCGGGAGCGCATGGCCTGTCAAGCCATAGTGAACATCTTTCAGTGCCATACGCACTACACCAGTGGACTCTTTGAGAGTAGCTGCACCTTGTCCCAGCAAGACTACCAAAGGCTGATCATCGTGGGCACGATCAAAGATATCTCGTGATGGCATCAGGCGTCCCACGTAGATTGCTGCAGGAATAGGAGTTAGAATGCATCAGTGCTCACGCCCTCATTCACTCAAGACAGAAGGGAACAGTTAAGCAAAGTGCAGACACACCTGCTACGGTGCAGTCACTCGCTGGCCGTCGTCCTGTGCCACGTGTTATGATTCTCTTGCGTACTCCGCCATCTGGCGTCAGCAGCTGTTCGGCAGAAACTGCCGTGCTGCTCGGTGTTGTGGACGTGGAGCCTACGACGTCGTAGCTGCCGGCCGTCACCTCGTCTGCCCACCATCGCCACCAGGCTGTGCCCCGATCCACGCTATGGCCAGTGCGTGCCGTCTGTGTCGGTCGACACCAACCTGACGAATGCACATTCAATTCGCTCTTATCTGCCGGACTCGTGGTTTTCTCACGGGAGGGCTGCGGAGGAGTCGACTCAAGTGACTGCGCCGTCCTCTCGAGTGCCTCGTCCTGGTGTTCCTGCTGCCGCTGCCGTAGGTACTCCTGCAACGAGGCCTCCCAGTGCTCATCCCATTCCTCCCGTTCAAAATCGTTGTCCTCTTTTGTTGTGGTCTCCTCGTCCTCTTCTTCTTCTTCTTCATCATCATCCGCACCAGCACGTCCGGCACCTTCTTCGTCTTGTCCCTCCTTCCTCCGGAGGCACATCTCCGGTTCTTCTTCCCTTCGCTCCTTACCTAAGGTCCGGAAACTGTTTTCTGAGGAAGTATTGGGTCTGCCCCAGAGCTGTTAACACTTAAGGTGGTCAGTGCCAGGTGTGGTAGAAATATATATCTAGCAGAGGACGGGTCAGCACCTTCTTCTGCTGTCCACGACACGAGCATTCCAGTAATACTTAACATTTCGATCATTTGAAACACATTTCATTTTTGACAAAATAATTAGCGACAACGCAGAACTGCCGGCAGCGGAAGGAGAGAGGACAGCTGGCTATCAAACGCACACCTTGGCCGGGTACTGGTAGTGTGTGTTGAGCAACCTCGTGGTTTGTACAGTAGGGTGGACAACTCGACCCCGGAGATAAGAGTTTAAATGCTCATTGTTCACTATCCCTACTACAGAAGCAAAAGCACACAACACATGTTAGAGACTACGCCAAAAGGAGGATGCTGGATGAAAAGCTTGGTAGTACTTTTTTGCTTTTCTTAGACTTGTCTTTCTTCTTCTTTTTCGTTTTCACTTTTTGACTGGAATCGGTGATCGCATGTGTTACTCGAGCCTGAACGATTGTGCGTGCTCGCTCCAAATCCCGGATCAACGCTCTGCAGGATGGACCAAGTCAGTTGCATGAGCATCAAACATTTACAGACGATATCATACCTGTTTTGCTCCTCGAGACTATGGACGGTATTTTGTAGCTCCGCTTTTGGCATGTTCTTGACTCTGGCAAGCTCGTGCTGGAGCCGTCGATTCTTTTGTTCCAATTCCATGGCCGTTTGGGTAACTAAGGTGGCGCAGTGTTAACATTGATCTAGCATGCAGCGTTGCGGGGATGAATAGTACCTTCGTTCTGCTTCTCAAGCATCTTAAGGTCGGCCTTTATATCGAGCAGCTCATTCTGGTATCTTCGCAACGCTCGGGCGGAGAGCAGTTTGGTAATACCACTGTGGCATGATTGAATGTGATCAGATGGTCTCTAGAGAAAGATGTTATCCAAAGAGGCATACCTGAAAACGATAGCACCTGAAGTGATGCTTACTGCAACGATCTCAGCAAACGCAGCTTTGCTGAAAAGTTGATAGGTATAAATGACTGCTTTTAACTGGCTGACAATAACGTTTAGGAGAATCCTTACCTATAATAAAGGACGAAGAATGCAGCTAAGGCCATGCAGCCAGCGATCACTGTAACAATCACATTGATTGAGGTTTGTCTTGATTCGCCTGGTGTTTTTGCCGGAATGCCTGCGTTCACGTGTGCGGTAAGCGATCAAGGGCGAAACATGGTAGAGCTATCCCATACCGAGCTTTTGACACAGCGCCAATATCTCTACCTTCAGATCCTTGTTCTGCATATCTACTTCCATATTCTTGGCCAACACATAGATCAAGGGAATCATCACCTATACATAGTCTGTTAGGCAATCAGGACTGATCAGTGTGAAGCTGAGAATCAACGGTGCGTACAAGCACAAGATTGAGACTTCCGATGAACAACTCCGACTCGAAGAACAAAGCCAGCGGCGCTACGGTGGCACCTGCAGCATACACCCTGCGGATGAGTACGAAGAGGGGAAATACAAGCCACCAAGCTGTAAATGAAGAAACCTGTGCCGATGGCGAGAATGTTGCAAATGGTTTTTATGCGTGCTGGAGTCTCCTTCTGAGTTACTACCTTCACCGCCGTGTTCAACAAACCTGTATGGAAGGTGTGTATTCAGTGAGCCAACATTAACAACGTTATTTATCAAATCGCGAAATAAATGGCCATATTTTTATTTTTTTCTAACCCAAAAAATCAAAAATAAAATAAAATAAAAATCTATACAAAAAAGTTTAAACAAAAAAAAACAAAAAACCAAGCAAAAAAACAAAAACAAAAACGCACCACTCTCTTCGTTAGCCTCGAGATCGGCATAGGTGAGCGCGTAGGCGCCGCCAGCGGTGGGGAGATTGGCGGGCGGCAGAAATGGACTGGAGAGGCTAGACTCCATCATGGCCGCCGATTGGTTGTTCCTTCGTCCTGATCCTGATTCTTCATAATCTTCGTTCGTCGTTGGCATATTGGTTGACGGGGATGAAAATCCGCCCCCACCCAGGTTGTGTTCATCATTTCCATCGTTCTCATCACTGCCACCTCCGCCACCGCCATAGTAGGAATTGTATCCACCACCTCCGTATGGGTACGAGCCACCGTAAGGGTAAGATGTGCCCATCGAGTTGTAGCCACCCCCTGCATAGGGATTGTTGCCACCACTCTGGTAGTAGCCCCCTCCTCCCTCCTGCATATTGAATTTATGTGCGCAAGCTTGTTGACGGACAGAAATTCAATGGATGAGGATGGGTTGTGTTTTGCTGCTGGCGGGAGTGGAAAAAACGCCAGTAGTGACGCCTGCAGCGCCAGAAGTGAGAAAATAGGAACGAAACCACGGACAAAAATATTGAATTTTTCATTCAGGAATTCATAACATTCATAGGCCATTTATGATCACCATCACCCTACCATGGTCCGATATGTCTTTCTTCCTAAGGCATAGGAACACGATGGTCCTGATCAATTCACACCAGCGATTGTGGGGTAAGTGCAACTCTCAGACAGAAATTTCGATTATTCGAAATGTTTCGGAATTCGTTTGAAAAGAACGAAAACTTGGCAAGTGCGACTGCGGAATTTCTCACGCACTCCACAGCACATGAAGAGAGAAACCAGCCGGCCTTCAGTCGGCTGGCAGGCATCTCGATGAGCTGCATGGCTGTCAACATGCTTGGAGGGGACGGCCTCGTACATATCTCGCTTGTCATTGGTGGCCAACGGCATCAGAATACATCACTTGACCGGGAGATGCAGATGCAGGCGGAGAAGGACCTTCCTCCTCTCTTCTTCGGTTATTCCACTCTTGAATCGATCCAGCCTGGGCCGCGCAACTCAAAACAAACCACTGTCAGTGCACAGCAGCCACACTTGACACTCCATTCACTCATTCACTGTCCTCCTTCAGACAGCTCCTACCGTTAACCGTAGAACGGCTCCCTCGTGCAGTGACGCTCGAACATTCAAAGCTTGAAGAAGCAAGCTGCGAGAGAGAATGTCGGCCTCTAGCGTGCTTGCGGGCCCTGAAAGGGACTCGGCGCCTATGAAGGACTACAAGGGAGTCTTCTTCGGGCCTATGAGCAACCAGGGCACCAACAGCCGAGTCAGAATGATGTACTGGACCATGGGTAACCACGAGCTGGTGGGCGTGCCTGATGAAGGAAAGTGGGCAGCAACCGAACAGTCGGATGACGACTTGCAGGGCCGCGAAAGCGGAGACGAACAGCCAGCGTCGCCGTCGGAGGTCGGTTCCGGGTCATGGTCGCCCGCGCAGCGATGGTCGGGACCGCAGGTGCTCGTGGTGCCCTCGCTTCACCCTCCCGGACCGACCGCCAAGCTGCTCGATAACATTACGGGTCTGCAGTACTATGAAGAGCGCCAGCTGTACCATCTCTTTCTCTTGCGCAAGCGGGATCCGGCCTTCCGAGTTATCTTCGTCTCATCCACAGACATCCCGCGGGAGGTCATCGCGTACTATTTCCGTCTCATGCGCTCTATTGGAAGGTATAATATAACTCCTATTTGCTCAAGTGTTAACGAGAAAGCATGTGTTTTAACACCGAATGGTGGGGACAGGTACACTGATAAGGACGAAGCGGATTGGTGGGAGAGGCTGGTGCTGTTGCCGGTGCAAGATGCCTCACCGGAGCCGATCACGAAGAAGATCCTGCGTCGACCGTCCTTCCTGTCGCTCCTACGCGCTCACAGCTCCGAGTACGCCCGCACACACGCCTCCGCTGCCTGCTTGTGAGTACTGAGAAGCGCCTATGCTCGCAGCACGTCCCCTGATACGGGCATGTTCTCGGTGTTCTGCTCGGGGCGAGAGGAAAAGATAGCATCTTCACTTCGTACGTTGTGTCGGCTTGATGTATCTTGATGAAGCAATGTCTTGAGTTGATCACGCATGCGTCCCGTAGGTATTCCTTTGCTTGGGCTGCGCAAGAAATGCGCTCACTTCGGCACGAAGAGCGGATCGCGCGAGGCCTTCCTGGAAACCGGCATTCCGCACCCGCAGGGCACCAAGCTGTGCTACTCCAAGCGCGAACTCGCGCAGGAGATGGCCGCACTTTGGCGTCTCCTGGAATCCAAGTACAAACAGCTCGCAAGCAAGCATACTGTAAGTGACTCCTCGTTGGAATGTGCAAAGGTGATCGTCTCTTGTTGTCCGTTATTCTGATCAACTTAAAGGACCAGGATCTGTGGCGAAGGCTCATGCCCCGGAGGATGGTGCTTAAGCTGGATGACGCATTCTCCGGAGAGGGGAACGCCCTCCTTGACGTCTCCATGCTGCACAATCACAATGGAACTGAAGAAGATTTAGTCGAGGTCATCGAACGACAGTTCAGTGCGGACCGCACGCGCTTCCAGGCCGAGAAAGAGTGCTGGGAGGCATTCGTCACAAAGATGGAATCCGTTGGTGTTCTGGCGGAGCTATTCCTTGAGTCAGCAGAATCCGATGTCCGGTACGCACGTCTCGTGGAATCATGATGAATAGACAGACCATTAACCTGTTTTGCCCTCACCTTGAAGGAATCCGTCAGGTCAAGCATGTATTGATAGTGATGGGCAAGTACACATAATGGCAACTCACGAACAGGTGATAACGCACTTTTGTCCATGTTGCTCTGGACACCCACTAACATCGGCCGACGTGTACGTTTTACAGGTAATGGGCGGCCCGGACGGTCAGACATATCAGGGATGCACCTTCCCGGCAAATGGCACCTATCGTCAGCTGATTCAGGCCAATGTGCGCAAGGTCAGTTATTACACCGTGCTACCATGTGGGTGCTTACCGACTTGATTGATGGTTCACCTTGGATGCAGGTGGGTCAATATTTGGCTTCCCAAGGAGCCCTCGGGCACTTCTCTGTGGACTTCCTTGCACGGAGGGTGGATGCATCAAAAGAAGGAATCGCAGTACGGCTACTGGCCGAGCGGCACACCGAGCCCAATCCTGCAGGAGACTTCAGTTGCGCAGCTGAAGAGGCCAAGTCGGTTGACTCGTCCTGCGCGATTGATGAGTATGGACAGTTGTGGGATCTGCACGCTCTGGAGGTATGCAGCGTCGCCCTTCACTAGGTCATTTATGCTCATTTCCCTCCTTAACGCGTGCGGCAGATCAATCTTCGACCAGGAGGCTGCACACACCCCATCATGACTCTCAACCTGTTGACTGACGGTCACTTTGATGAAGTAACTGGTTTGTACACGCTTGATGTCAGCAGCTACCCTCACTTGCCAAACATTCAGGATCGGTATGCAACTACTATTGTCAATAAACTTGAGTGTGAGCGCTAACAATAGGGCGCGTGGGGTCAGGCACCGATTCTACATGGCGAGTGATAACGTGAAGCACCCATCTTTGATAGGGTTGAAGCCGAGTGAGATCATCGCCCTCTTCGAAGGTCACTCACTTGAATTCCACGGTCAGAGGGCCACTGGAGCGGTACTGATTGCCTTCAAGCTGATTTCTGACTCAAGTGTCGTATTAACTGGTAGATACGCCGCCACATCAGGTGTTCCACATGCTCAGCTGCCCTCGCGAGTTTGGTAAGCTCGGAATGGTTTGCATTGGCAACACGCCAGACGAAGCTAGGTCCATCTACGATGCTACGGTGGAGCGGTTGCTCGGCGCGTGCGCTAGCAAGCAGGCCATGAAGGCCAGTTCTGCCGATATTATGTGAAGGTCGAAGCGGAGTGGGAAAGGATAAGGAGAATATTAGTTTAGTCATCACTGCTACTGCTACTCCTCTTGCTCTTCTTTCTTTTCTTCTTCAACTTCTTTTCCTTCTTTCGCTTTTTGCGTTCTTTTCGTTTCTTCCTTCGCTTCCTTCGTTCTTTCTCATCCTCTGAATCAGAGTCGGAAGAGGTGGACGAAGATTCCACGTCGCTGCCATCCTCTTGTAGTAGTTTCCTGCTCTCCATCTCTTGAGCAATGTCGTAGCCATCACCTTTTCTTGTTCCTTGATCCTCTCCCTCGTTACCACTCGTATCATCTTGTTGTTGATTTGCCTCTCTTTCGCTTTCCATCTTACGTTTGAGAAACTTACGCTTTCCGCGTCCGCGCACTTGCTTACCACCGTACGCCGTCTCTCGCGTCGGCCCCACCACTGAGGCTTTCGGCAAGTTGTCTTCCACGATGTTTCCATCCCTGCTCTCTGAATCCTTCGCTGTTGCTTCATCATCTCCTTTGTAGTGTGCTTCCGACCGCCTTCTATTTCGTTCTCGTTCGCTATCACTGCGCTCGCGGTCACCATCACTCGAATGTCGCTTTCTGAAACCGATAAGTGAGACACTGGGTCAGTGCGCAGGCCATCCTACCACCTATCATAACTTCTGAATACCTTCGCTTGTCACGACTACGACTGCGACTGCGACTTCGACTGCGACTGTGACGTCGCCGGCGACGGCGACGGCGTCCGTGATCTCTTTCATCATCATCATCATCATCGTCTGAGCGTCTTCTCCGTGGTGAAGGCGGCGATGTCTCTCTCCCGGCGCGGTTGTGTGCGAGCGTGTGTGAAATGACATTCCGCAAGAAGCGACGATCAGGCACTCCCCGCTCACCAGCGGTTGCTCTGCCCTAGCACGCATCACCATATAAGTATTTATTTATTATTTATTTATTATTTATTTATAACAATGATCATTAATTTTATTAATTATAAATTATCGAATAGCGGCCAATTATTACTTTAAAATAATTGTTTGCTTTTTATTTATTGACTTGTATTTACAAAAATGACTAAACTCTCTTTGAAATATAAAATAATTTTTTTAAAAAGGGAATAGTAGTACGAGGTAGGCGGTGACTCCTTGCTCGGTGGCGCGTTGCTTGTAGAGGGCAGCCTCGCGCAGAATGGCCTGGATGGCCGCGATGTTCATGTTCTCCCCAGAGGTACTACTGGTCTTCGGTGCCGCCACCGGGGTACTCGGCCCAGTGAGCAGAGGGCCGCCCGGATTGAGCGGATTTCGCATCGGGTACATCCTGCCCCCAAGCACGCAACTCAAATTTTGTAATGACAACGAAAAAATCTCAAAACCTGCAAAATGTTTACAAAATATTATATATTTCGGAAATTCATTTGTGTTTCAGAAGACAACATCTCCGGAAATTTCGTAAGCAACTTCAATTTGGCGAGATCGAAGCGAAAACCGAATTCTTCGCCTGATCATTCATTTTTTGATTTGTTCGAGGTAGTGTGGCAAATGTGTAGATTCTTGGTGTATATAGGTATATCCCGGTGGCATCTTTCATCATATTTACCTGTTTTTAAGATGATATAATGATTACTGTAAATAAATAACTAAATAAATAAAACTGATTATAATGTTGCCGATGAATACACAGGGCGAGAGCCGGTGCTGTTGGCCGATTTGTTGACGCGGCCGAGCCATTCCATCATTCAGCAATCGTGGGACAGCAGAGAGCGCATGACGGCAGGTCCACTCAACGGGGACGGGTTCGGGGTGGGCTGGTACGCCGCCTTCGATCCCACACCTTGCATCTTCACCAGCATCAACCCCGCCTGGAACAACCTCAACCTTCGCCGGTACAGCAGAAATATTTATTTATTTTTAAATTCTATTTATCTATATATGGATAAATTTCTGCGAATTATATTGTAAATTACCGAAATAAGGGTTATTTGCCTAATTTTGTTGCGAAGAAAGGCATATTTTTATTGTATTTTAAATGATGAGTGTTTTATTTTAGAATTCCTTAGTTAGGTTTTAAAGAGAAGAGTTTTTGGTGGTTTTCTCTAAAAGAACCTTTTAATGGCTTTTTTAGGTTGCTTTGTTTTTATTCTGATAAGGATATATTATTTTTCATTTTAAATGGAAAATTGTGATTTTTAAAATCACAATTTTCACATTTGGTAATTATTATTTTGTTCTCTCGCTGATGGCAATGTACATTCCACAGACTTGCGGACAAAGTGATGTCGCGGCTCATCTTCGCCCACGTCCGCGCTGCTAGCCTCGGTACGTGCAACACGCCGCCACGAGTACGAACCAGAGTGAGCTGGTGCTTACTCAGCCGCTCGTAAGTGTGAATAAGGCGTGTCTGAGTTGAGTTTATGTTATTATGACTATCTGTGTGTCGTATCTGGGTGTATGGCTCACTAATGATACGCGACCAGGATTGCTCATCAACGAAGCAAATTGCCATCCGTTCCAGTTCGGTCCATTCATATGGATGCACAATGGTCAGATCGTGGGATTCCCATCGGTCAAACGAAAACTTGTTCAGTTCATTGATGAGCGCCTATTCAACCACATACAGGTGAGATTTGCTGAATATCCTAAGCCGTTCTGTCGCGGTCATCTGGCTTGCAAGTCTGATTAACGTGATTCTCAGGGCACTACGGACTCAGAGTACAGCTTCATGCTGTTCTTGCAGATCTTATTCTTTGGTGGCAAACATGACGATGATTCTTCTCAAGAACTCGACATCCTCGATCTAGCTGTACAAGGGCTGCAGGATCCCTACACAACTGCCGAGGGCGAGGCCACTAGGCCTCGATTTACCGCAGATGATATGAGACGGGCAATGATCAAGACTGTCCGATTAATTACCAAGTGGACCCGGAAGAAGTGCAACGCAGCCGAACGCGAACGTTCTGGTTACTCTTTGCTCAACTTCGCCGTGTCGGATGGCGTCTCGGTGGTCGTATCACGGTACATTTACTCACTTCTCTTCTGCTCTTCGTACAGCGAGAACATAGATCTCACCCACGTCCTTGCAGGTTCACTGATGATCCTGTTGGACCTCCGGCAAGTTTGTACTATACCTCAGGCACACGATATCAGGCCAAGAAGAAAGGTGCGCGCAGACGACGCTGTGGGTCACTATGCGCCTACCCTAACGCTCGATCTTCTTCGGGTAGGCGAGTACCACTTGGTGCAGGAGCGACGACAGGAATGCTTCATCATCGCTAGCGAGCCACTGAGTGTGAACGAGGAAGATCGACGAGATTGGGTGCCCGTGCCCAAGAACCATTGCGTCGTGGTCACGCCACAGCACAACCTGCTCCTCTACCCCATCGACATTGATCTCTCGTTCGCAGAGCTATCCCGTGGCAAGTATTCGAGCAGCGCTCCTCAGGCCATCCCCGGTGGCCGAACGTGCGGCCTGCATGTGGATCTGCACTCGTGCGGCGTCCACTTCGACGAGAGCCTTCCCCGAAACACCCCGGAGTGAGCGAATATTGGTGGGTACTTTCATTTTCGATGTTGATTTTTACTTATTTATTTGATAAAAGCCAAAAATGTTTCATTCTTTTTGTGCAGAACTCCTGTTGCAAAAAATCCTAATATAGAGTCGCCGTAGAGATGATCATAAAGATACCAACGAATACCCTGCCCCGTTACCAGCTAATTACCGCTCGGGTATATATCTCGAACAGCAATCAAGCCCGTACCACGGTCGGCATTCGGTGGATGGTGTTCCCAGGGAGCATTTCATGTCGGCGAAAACATGCTTTCGGGTAAAGAATGCGTACATTCCTTGCCATCGCCAATCATCTTCGAGGGACAATTTGGATAGTGGTCCTAAGATGCATTGTAACCATGCCACCGATCATAGAGAGACCAATTGACAGAGGGCCGTATTTTTATTCGTTGTCATCCCCATGCACCAACAGTTCCTCGTGGCTTTGGCTTCCTGATGCCGAGTTCACCGATGCATGGCCCCTTCGGCAAGCTATATAACGACATCGGCCAGAGGCCATTCCATTCACGCACCAAACCGTACCAACAGGCAGCACTGAACCGGCACCTTCGAAGAATAGCCACATCGCTAGCACAAACCACCTGACCCGACCTCTGAGCAGCCCGTCGCTTGTTCTAGACCTCTTTCTCCCACCTGATTCTACCTAACCTGACTTGCTATCAAGAAGAAGCCGACCTGACCTGAACCAACACACCACCTGTACCACATAGTTCTTTCGAGGCGACCATCATGAACACCACACGCTTCGTGCTGCTTCTGGCGCTGCTCGCGTGGGCCTCCTGCGTTCTTCCCTCGGCCTCGGCGCGGTTCCCTGTGCCTCGGCGAGATGTTCGCGCCTCGGTGTGTAGCGTGACCATCACCCAAACCCAGGTCTCGTCGTGGACTCAGGACGGCAAGGACGTGTCCCAGTGGAACGTGGCGCTCACTGCAGGCTCCCAGGCCGTCAAGTCGGTCGAACTCTCCATCGCCGGTTCCCTTAGCCAGGTGTGGGAAGTGAAGCTGGAGGCCAGCGGTCTCTACGCCCTTCCCGACTACCGTATCCAAAACGGTGGAATTCCTGCTGGTGAGTCTCATCAGTTCGGATATATATGGGAGTCGGCTTCGCAGGCCACCATCACCGTCGCCTCCATCAACTGTGGCGACGCTCCCGCGCCCTCTGCCTCGCCCAGCGCTTCGCCTTCGGCCAGTCCCCTGGGCGACTTCGACGACTTCAAGTGCGTTCCTTGGCGATCGTCGTTCGACGAACTGAAGAGGAAGGAGCCTGAGAAGGGCTCCAACCTGGGTACCTGGGGCTGCACCTACACCACCACCGTGTTCAACCTCACCACGGGCGAGGTGCAGTCGATCAGGACGACTCCCAACGTCCCCACGTCGACCCTCTACGACGCCACCTGCGGCTGCTGGGTGACCCGTACCGGCCCTCAGCTCCTCTACGAGTACGCTCGCGGCTCGCCCGGCACGCCCGATGAGGGTACCTGCCTCAAGACCGTCTTCACCATCCCCCAGACCGGCCAGCAGGTGCCCGTCGTGGGCTATGGCAAGAGCAACTCGTTCCTGCGCACGCTGCCCTTCTTCAACTCGCAGGGCAAGCTCGCCGCCCACCAGATCCTCTACAACCACCCGAACGGCCGTGACGAGACCGTGCGCATCGGCGTCTTCGACCCGGTCACCTCCCGTCTGGCCTCGGAGATCACCCTCGAGTGCATCAAGACCTCCACGCAGACCGGCCCTAATACCATCGTCCCTGTGTAAATGTCGCAGCGGCTATCGCTCCAGTCGCTAGCTATACTGAAGTCCCCAAGCTCTCCTCTCACTGAGCCAGAGCTCGAGACTTCCCTTCCTATGTATCCAATTGTAACTCCTATCATACTTGTCGAGTAAACAGCTCGTCCTCTCGTAGTAGTTCCTCTTGTCCACATTCTCTGCAAAACATGAGGCAAGTAAAGGAGGCCTGGCCGTAGATGATGATAGAAAACGTTTGTTTGTTGTTTGGTTGGTGACACACCAGTGTGAATGGCGACAAAGGTCGAATCGAAAATCTTCCTATCCGTGTTCCTCCAAGGGCAGGGCAGGCGCGAAGGTAGTTGGCATCATCTTCATCTGTACCCTCTCCTCTTCTTCGGCCTTCCCTGCTCTTGTCACTGTCGTTGTCGTCGCCAGCATCCGATGCACGTGCTATTGTCTCTTCGTCTTGGCTATCATCGCTAATTACAGGCGCAGTACAAAATCGAACGATACGTTCAGTCCTTGTAGGCGGAACTCTCAAGAAGGCGATGTCACAAGGACTGCATGTTCATTCCCAAAAGCTGCTCGCTTGAGTCCTCCCTAACAAGAGAAAATCAAGGTCAAAGAAGGATCGAGTGAACAGGATAAGGACTTGTACCCGCTGTCATTGCCGTAAGACGGCGGAGACTCGTCACTTCCACTTCCGCTGCCAGGTCGACCGGGCCCGCCGCCCGTGTTACCTGGGATCACACTGGTGTAGGTGCCTCGCTGCGTTGCATCCGCTTCTTTGGAGTCAGCAATAGAGCTGCCGTTTGAATGCGATGCTCCAGTAGTATCAATGTCGGCCGCTGCCGCGAAGTTCGGATTCGCAGCAAACAAGGCCGACAGATACCGTGCCTTGGACCGAGAAACATGTGGAATTGAGGATTCGAGTGGCTCTAGAATGGCGTCGATTAACTCTCGGAACTCGTTGAAGCGGTGTGTGGATAGAAATATGTTAAGGACCTGTACACGTGAAACCAAGTTAGCTAACGTCACCTTGTGCAGTGAGGGGTAACACGCACCATCTCAAGGATGGGCTGGATTGAGACGTAGTGAGAAATGAAGTTCTTGGTCGAGCGCTTAGAAATGTCTAAGAAATAGAGAGCTATCTGGAGGGCCTGGTTAGCCTGGCCCATGCACCAGAGACACTCGGCGCGCTCTCCAAGAATCCAAAGTTTAAACATCATATAAATGTTGACAGGCAAAGGGTTGTCCGATTGCATTAGAATCTCCAGATCCTGCGCATAGAAGAGAACCAAAGTGGTGAGATTAAAATCAACCAATATCAAATTGGGCTGACTGACCTTGTCCATCGTGTCCAGAGGCAGAAGAAGGGGCCGCAACGTGGAGTTCGGCAGGAAAGTATTATGATACGGTTCAGGGTCACGGAAAGAGGGCTGTCGATCACAGCCATCCCCTGCGTTGTTGCTATCCCCCTCGCGCCGCGGATGTTTACTTGGCGGCATCTCTCCCTGTGTATCAAATTCAAGAGTTTGTTACTACAATGCTCACAAACATTTGCGCTTGTGGGGAGGCCCGTACTGAGTATTCATCGCGATAGGCCTGTTCAGCGTTGTCGTTGTTATGCCTTCCTTCCGCTTGATATACCTGCACAAAATAATGCTCAGTACATTCTTAACAACAGCCAGGCGAAGGGTCACTCACCTCAGATTGCTTGCGCTTAGAGGAAGAGCGGTACGTCTGCTGTTGTTGACGGAATTGCTGGTAGCCTGTCATAGACGATGGAACCGATGAGGAACTCAACAGCGGCGGCAACTGATGCCCGCCTCCTGCGCATAGTAGAAGTCAATATCGCCACTGTATCACGTGTGCACTCGAAATAGAAATCCGACGCATACCAAACTCGGGGTAGATGGTAGACTTGAAGATGAATATGCCCTTCATAATGTTGCCTACAACACCGAACATCTTCTCCACCATCTGTAAGTGCGAGACGGGAACGTGGACAGAGGTTTTGGCATTTCGGGGGATCGCGGCGGCTTGCAGTGACATAGGTATCGTTGGATAGTAGGATCCTTTCTTAACCTCTTGCAATTTCTCCTGTTGCACATAAGTCCAACACCACGTTAGAACAAGGTGAATGGAGTTGGCGGTTGGTGGTCTCGGAAGCTTGCGAAGTACGTACGAAGGTGGGGAAAATGTTCTGTGTGAAAGAATGAATAGAACAGAACATAACATAAACAGAACAGGAACAGAAACATAAACAGAACATGAATAGTAAAAGTGATGTGAAGTTGTTGTCAGTATGTGTCATTGGTGGAAGCGAAATGAACCCCGCCGTGTTGATTCGTGAGAGGATGCATGACGATGGCCTTATGCTTGGTGTGCGAAATGTGAGTTAAAGAATTGCGTACCTCGGCGGTGAGGCTGTTGTTGTCGGTCATACAAAACCACGCATACATCTGCAAGCAAGATATGTATACACTGCTTCCTAGACACCCAATGCGCTTGCAAATCTCCATAGCCAGGGTCAAGTAATATGCACACTTGGCAAGTCCCTGTTCCAACAAGATTGAGTCTCTCACGCTAATCGAACTTGCGAAGATCTCGTACGTCTTCTTCAGTAATTGCCCAGAAGCGGGAGTGGTAGGCCATCGGAAGTAGCACTAGTGATATCGATGAATCCGTTTGGTCGAACACAAAGCTCAAATGATCCCTGCAAATGTTCACCGTCAATTGATTGAAAAGCACATCCGAAGGACCTGTCTTACCTTGCAATACTATAAAACTCAGTAGCCCGTTCAATATGGCCTTCCATAAGGGCCCCACTATACAGTATCCAGTAGATGGACAACGAAAGAGATGAACGCTCTTCGGCTCCCTCGTCCGTGCACATTATGTACCTAAATAATTACGTTTGTGTTGGTCGCTCCTCAGCGCCGCTACGAGTTGCTGTCTACATACCTAATATTATCGTCCTCCAGCGCGGCCGGGTGTAACGGATTGAGGAGCCATAGATTATGGCTGTAGCAATCCCTGCACATCGAACATAAGGTGTTACTACTTCATGGTGCTGGGGAGAGTAGGACCGGTACCTGTAGGTCTCGCACAGCTTCATCAGATGAAGGTGCGTATCCGCATTCCACAAGCCAAGCTTTCTCTCCTGTGTAAATAATGACTGTCAGATCGCTGTGGCTTGATAGCATTAGCATGCAATGCAGTTAGCCTTTGCGCTGGGCAGACAATCTTACCCGTGAACCAGAGCCGTAGAGAAAGCGAAGCATGCTATCTCTACAGCTCTGTTTCATATTGTTTTGTGGTTCTTGTTCCTATGTAGATACACAGGGAGCGAGAGAGTGGAAGGAATGGATAGGGAGATTGGAAGCACCGCAGAGGAGTGAGGTGAGCAAGTGCTACCTCAGGTAGTGAAAACGTATGCTCCATAGTTAAAAATTTAGGTAAGTTTGTGGTTTCGTTTGTGTAATTGAGACAAATTTCAGATATATATCTCCACTTTTGTTTCGGGTTGGTGGCGTGATACGGAAAGACGTCACAGTTCCACCCAGCTTCCGACCCCCAACGGCCGCACGTGAAGAAGAAACACGTGAGGGCAAGAAGATGAAGCGCCAAGACGAACCGCGCCCTCCCAGAGAGATTTGTAGGAGGGAGAAGATCCTCCTGAGTGGGAAGGACTGAACAAGAAGAAGGACTACGACTACAACCAGCCTTGGTGACCCCGAAAAAGATGGCAGCTGTAGCGTACCTCCTTCACCGACTGATTGTTCCCGAACTGGTTCGGACCCCGGTACACTTGTAGTTGCAGCTCTTCAAAGATGAGATTTGCGTGAGCTCATCTTAAATAACGCAGGCACTAGATAGTTTCATATGAAAGTTACCTGATGCATCAGAAGGCCGTTCCGAGCTTCGATTGCTCTCGATCGTAGCGTCTGCGCCGCTTTGAGTGCGATAGCTAGCTCTCGATGATGATGACGATAGCCCCGCTCGCGATCCGTGAAGCAGGCGCTGTAGGCTATCGTACAGCTCGGCGCCGTTCTCGTCGCTCTTCAACATCCGCATCAACATGTTGACACCGCCTACACCGCTACCGCCGCCAGTCCCGCCAGACCCTGGTTGGGGCATCACGAAGCCGTCCTCTATCATCATCCCGTCTTCCAGGTCGCCACCGAGATACCCCGACGATCCTCCTCCTCCTCCTACTCGACCGAGTGGTCGTGTAGAAGATGGTGGCACGTATCCGTCTTCGTAGAGGCCGGGCTGAAGGGAAAGCATATCATCGCCGCCGCGCTCGTCTTCGTCATCGAGGCCCATCGCCAACGATGAGGACGGTGATGTCCTCCACTGCTGCGAATGGGTGGCGCCCACCGAAGACGATGTGCGGCCCGAGATCGTCAGATCATCGATGATGCTGCCGGTTCTTCCCTCGGCTTTGTTGCTGCCTCCGCGTAGCCGCGTGTGCAAATCTTCGATCAACGAGGACGGGGATGGCGGCCCATGTGAAGACGAGGCCAAAGTGGAGATCGAGGATGGATGTGGGCGTCGATTGGATGGGTCTGGCTCAGTGGAGGTCGATGATGATGGCTTTGGCTCTCGACGTCGAAAATTATTGTAAACGGTAACATTGGCGCCTCGAGCTCCCAATCGACGAGAGGTGGTGGCAGGAAAGGCCAGCCGTACCAATCGACCGAAGGCCGACGCCGACGTGGGCTCGATGCGATGCTTCTGGCAGAATACCGCGTAGTCTTGATAGACATCATGCTTGGGGAGAGAGGAATCCGTTTGCTGCTCGTAATGATTCTCAAGCCTGGCGATTCAGGATTAATTAGATAAGATAATGGATCGAATATACTTATTATCTCGAAGATGGAGCGGATTAGATGGAGATGATATGGAATTGCTTCTGCATACGTACCATTGGAGTACAATGGGCACCGCCTCGCTCTTATTTATGGCGAAAGGCTCTTGCTTCTGTGCAGACCGACCAACAACGGCGGCGGCCGCAGATGCCACCGTGGTGGTCTCGCCCCCCCTCTCCATTTCCTCTTCCATGATGGGGAGGGGGCGGGATCGAAGATGCTCAAAGCTTCGTTGGGCCAAGGATGTGAGGTGAGGAAGAGAGAGTTTTTCCCAGGCACGTTTGAGCTCAGGTGCAGGTGGTGCGGAGGTTGGAGTAGCCAGCACTCAGAGCGGTCACGAACCTCGATTGCTCCGAATCTTAGGGAGGGCCTCTTCCTAGGATTATTGATTTTGTTCTTCTTTGCTTTCGCCTCGACAAGGCCAGCTGCAGGGAAGAGTGACTAACACATAGAAGAAAATCGGTAACGTGCCGTCCTCTTATCTTCCTTCCTCTCTACCGTCACTGTGCTCATCCGCGTGATCGTCAGCCTTATCTAACCATTAGTACATCTCGCACCAACGTGGACCAAGTCACGTGAGATGAAGTTTCTCCTTACATAGGCAAATTCAATGCAAGCTTCCGCGGCGCTGATCAACGCTTCGTGCGCGAGGGGCCTGAGCAGAAAACTGCCGTGTTGATTCCGTCAAGATAAGGGTTTGCGTCCCGCAGATTGCAGCCCATCTGCGCTCAGCTTTCTGCACTCTCTTCCTCTCTGCTTACCTCGCGCTGCTCGCATCCAGATACTGCAGTATCCCTTGTGGAATCAATTCAATGATTCCGGCTTTTAACCACACACGCGAGAATGCCCTGCAACAGCAGAAAGATCCCCATCAAAAGATTTTAAAGAATGTCCGCCTACGTCGCATACCAGCATGTGTGATGTGATGGGCCGGGATCACTCCACTGAAATTTCTTCTGCCATAAACACGATTGGTGGAAATCTGTGTGATAGGCATGCAAAGAATGTGTTAGGCTCTTGTGACTTGTAGACGCACAAAGAAAAGAGAACATCATACCACACGCGTCACCAGCACAAACACGGCTCCAAGAATGAGGCGCCTATCTTCGATCACAAGAACTGCATCAAGCGCCACGATTGTCGAATGTGCTGCTGGTTCGTCTCGCTCTGTGGGTGCCGCGAGAAATCTCGCCACAAGGTACGCCCCATCTCCACCAGATCTCCCGCTTCGATGGTACAATTATTTTAGCGATTTATTTAGAATCATTTATTTTATCAATTTATGCACGGTATATCTTTTGAATTAATTTACTCAGTGATTGAGAAAAAAAAAAAGGTACTAATTTCCAACACAGCCTGGCTGCGCCGAAGGAGGGCGTGGACTGGGAGTCCATGGGCTTCAACCTCACGAAAACGGACTTCATGTATGTGGCCACCACGACCAAGGGCCATGAGTTCACCAGGCACGTGCACCTCTCTTTTGCCGCGGGAGTGCCCGTGTTGCCTCTCTCTTGGCTGGCCTCCGTTGTTGTTCTCTCTTTTCGTCCGTCTCCGTTCTTTTCTCTCCGGAGGAGCCCGCAGGGTTATCCCGACTCCGGAGTGAACGCAAGTGGTGTGATGAACTGGACTGACTGGAGCTGTGGGTGGTTTCTTGCAGGGGTGAGATCACGAAGTATGGCACGCTCGCTCTGGAACCGGCGGCAACCGTCTTCTCATACGGCCAGTCCTTGTTCGAGGGTCTCAAGGGTACGCAGGAGTCGCTGTGGTTTTTTTCGGGGCAAGGATGCATCGGTCGTGCTCACTTCTCCACCACCAGCCTTCCGAACGGTCAACAACCGAATCGTTCTCTTCAGGCCCCAGGACAACCACAAGCGAATGAACGAGGGTGCTGCTCGCTTTCTCATGTCCCCTCTTCCGGAAGGTATGCCCACACTGTCCGATCATAGGTGAGTGTAAAGAATTCACCCCTTTCGCTGTCGCAGACGTATTCATGCACGGTGCTCGAGAAATCGTAAAGGCCAATGCCCACTGGGTGCCTCCCTTCGGCAAGTAAGTGTAACAACTTAAACGACAAAGACGTCGAATGTGTCTGCTTATTTGATTGTTTTCTTCAGGGGTGCGCTCTATCTGCGTCCGATTATCTTCGGCAGTGGTGCGGCATTGGGTGTTGCACCCTCACCTGCCTACACCTTCGTCATCTACGCCTCGCCGGTTGGTAACTACTTCAAGGGAGGTTTGCGGGGCATAAACCTTATTGCTTCCGAGGATGTACACAGGTACCTTTCCTTTGTCGCTAAAACCTCGACTCTACAATTGATTGGAATCGTGGGTAATCAAGGGCGGCACCCAAGGGATCGGGCTTCGTCAAGGCGGCGGGTAACTATGCCCCATGCTTCCAGGTTCAGCAAGCCTCTAAGAAGGCCGGCTATGACGAGGTACGCATCCTATTGACCTAAGCCCTCCGCGGCCACGGATGGGCATGCAATAACGTGCTTCCCGCACGTGCGCTACAGGTATTGTTCCTTGACGCAAAGGAGGATAAGTATGTGGAAGAGGCTGGCGCGTCGAACTTCTTCTGTGTCACTCCCGACAACACAATCCACACACCAGCACTGCGAGGGACGATTCTTCCTGGTGTCACTCGTAAGAGTATCATCCACCTCGCGACCGAAAAGGGAATACAGGTACGTCAGCATGCCTCGGGACGTTTGCTGGCCACGACTCACATTGCTTGCAACTTAGGTAAACGAGGGTTCTCTGAGCATCGACACAGTGTGCGGCGCCAAGGAGGCCTTCTGTTCTGGAACGGGAGCCTCTGTCACTCCTGTGGCATCGGTGACGTACAGGGGTCAGAAGCATATCTTCAATAACGGAGAGGTTCGTTCATCCTGTCTCCACGTTGAGCAATTTGCTCATTCTTTCATCTTCTCCTTCAATAAGGTGGGCAAGGTCACGCGCGACCTCTACGACACGCTTGTGGGAATCCAGACCGAGCGAGTACCCGATAAGTACGGCTGGCTCTATGACCCCTTCTCGGATAAGCAATAGTCGTACATGTACGCCTTCCACCACATGTACACGCAGAATTAAAAGTGCATCTTTCTTCTTTCTTTACATACTACCTCCACAGTGCTTTTATTTCAACACTTTCGTTGATTATGAGTGCATAGTAACTGGCAAGCGACATTGCTTGTGTATTTGCAGTCTGCTTACCCCTATCAGAACAAATATTGAGCAAAACGAGCAACAACTACAATTATTCGATTTAATTATGGAATTTGAAGTATGCTCAATGTTTATGATCGACGTCGACACGAAATAATTGCGGTGTTGTTCTTCTTGAAGTACAGCCCCAGCAAAGGTTTGCTGCTGAAGGTACGCCTGGCCTGTCCTTGGCCTTGTTTTCAAGTTATTCTTTTTCCATGTATTTGTGCCTTTTCACATCATAATTCAAATTAATAAATAATGAGAAAGTCATAATAAAATAAATCATTTAAATTAATTCATAATAAACCGTTTTAAATATTTTTTACACAGAAAATTATGTCATGTATGCACGTCACTGGCACAGTGTTAATTTTAGATACCGTCAGGCGAAACCGGTTGGTCCGACGTGATGATGGCCTCCGCTGCCGCGCCGGCGCAGCGACTGTTCGACTATGTTGTGGTGGTCGCGCTCCGCCAGCACCGCCGGGACGCGACGGCTGCGCCCATCGTCAAGCCGCACCTCCGTTACCGCTTTCCGCCGCTGTCCGATGGTGGTGATGATGATGATGGTGGTGGGAATGATGGTAATGGTAGTGCTGGTGCTGCAGGCGCGCGACGAGCCAAAGGAACCGGCGCGTCGTCGTCGCCATCGATGGGGACTCAGCAGGAGCGCCGGAAGGCGGTGGAGGAGGAGCGGAAGCTGTACAAAGCGGCCAAGAAGTTCTGCTTCCCGGACTTGCCGTCCAACCTGCCGTTATCGACATTCATGTCCTCATTTGCCTCATCGTACGGCCAGGACGAGGCCTTCTCGTTCACCCTGACAGAGAGCAATGGCGCCAAGCGTTGGGGTTACTGCCTGCGCTCACCCGGTCAGCAGCCAGCACCATTCCCGCAGTGCGTGTGCATCATCAGCTTCCTGCCCTGCTTCAGCATCTTCTCCACCATCCTGCATGAGCTCACCAATCTCCAGAAGGCCGATCAGAGTACCGTTTACCTCCGTCACTCGCGCGCGCCCGCACAACTCTTTGCGAACGAAGTTGTGGATGTGGGTCTCACCCTTCCTCTTTCTCATCACACTTTGCAGCATTTGGAGCTTGTACTCAGTTCCTGCATGCCATCTACAAGGAACCCTTGCCTCCTCCGGGCAGGACTCTGCGCGTTTCGCTTCCGCGCGCTCTCTTTCCTGATCTGGTGCTCGTTCAATGCTTGTTGCTTCACATAGGAGACAGACACTGAGCCTCTCTCTCTCTCGTACAGCTTTTGCAGAATCAATTGTCTCCGCGTCAACCTCCCCAAGCTGGCACATCGCCTCGTATGGGAGTGAGGCAGATCTCAGGTAGCACACTTCACTTCCATTGCTTCCGTTTAGGACTAAGTTGACTCGATTGCGCTTGCGTGAACTTAACTGTTAAGGTGATGTTGTGGAGTATGCCTTCACTCGACCGGATGACAGCGAGTCTCTGTTGGATCATGTCAATTTTGAACCACTTCTCCACTTTCTTGATCCCGTCAACATTGCAAGGTACGGCATCAGAGCGCCCATCAGGGCCTGAGGCACGCCATGCTGACCTTTACTTGTTTTACCCGGCCTGTAGCATTCTTGCCTCTCTGCTGGTGGAGCGAAGAATGGTCTTCATAGCGACGAACCTTAACACGCTTTCATCCTGCGTTCAGGCTGCTGCATCCGTGCGTTGCCCTTGCTCAGCTGATGCTCACTGATTCTTCCCAGTAGGTAGTACGTTGACCTCATCTTTTCTGTTCTGTTCTTTGCGACATGAGCAGATTCTGTATCCATTCTCGTGGCAACATATCTTCATTCCCGTGGTGCCTCAGTCACTGCTTTCCTTTTGCTGTGCTCCGATGCCGTTCTTGGTCGGTGTGCTTCGCGTTCATCTTCCAGAACTCAAAAAGCTTTCCGATGCCATGGAAGAGGTCAACCTTCCTCGTTGCTCTCTTTGGGATCCCTGAGAGTACTCTAACCAAACCTTGTGCGTGTTTGGAATGCGACAGGTTGTAGTGGTGGACGTTGACAACAACAAAGTTCTCTTCGATGAGGATAAGGACGACCTCGAACTCATACCTTTGTCGCTGATCGAGCCGCTTATGCAGAACCTGCAGCGAATATCGAAAGAGGTGCGAGGTCCGGACTCGCAGTTCTCCATTCTCGGCTCGATCATGGGCAAGAAGACGCGTGAGCGTAAGGTCCTACCCAAGGCTCTAGTTAAGGACCTCCAGAATGTGTTCATCGGCTTCATGGTCGATCTGCTAGCCACCTACAAGGACTTCATGCGCAAGGCCCCCGTGAGCCCACCGCCGGCCTCCGCAGCCTCTTTCACTCCCAATCCACACAGCTTCAATTCGCAGTACTTTGATCGTCAAGGATTCCTGGAAAGCAGACCGCCCGACATGCGGGCATTGCTGGAGCTCGTCACGGAGGCGCAGATGTTTGTCATCTTCATCGAGGAGCGGCACAAGCGGTTCGTGAGTGCGGGCAAGTTCGAGAAACGACTCACCTCGCGGTATCTACCTTTCTCAACGCTTACACACCTTAACCTGCCACTCCTCTCATGCCAGTGTGCGTCACGGTGTTCAGGATCAGTCAAATGCTGACACCGAACAGCAAGGAGGCCGAGCTGCTACGCCTAGCACTGCTGCGAGGCAAATTGGAAGAACCACCGCCGAAGCCGTCGGCACTATCCACCAACGCTCCGGCAGCGGGCAACCTAACACGACTCAAGACAAGGTAGGTTCAGACGCGTCTCGGTCTTTAATCATATGCATTGATTCTCACCTGATGATGGTGTGGTGGAATGTCTCACTCTTACAGGACGAGGTTCACTATGTACGATACGGGAGCAATCACGAGGGACGAGGTCACGCGAAGTATATTGGAAGAGGAGAAGCGCAAAGCAGAGGAGGAGAAGCGTCTCGAAGAGGAAGAACGAAAAAGGAGGAAGGGCTCGCCCACGCCAGCGGGTACAGCGACCGGAAGCAGCGGCGTCAGCGCGGGCGAGAGCGCGACCAACGGTAGCGGAATGTCAGGGATTTGGGCGCGGCTGTTCTCATCATCATCGTCTTCGTCGGGTAAAGAGGGCGATGAGGCGGCCAGTGGAACCGGAGTGCACATCTCCGAGCCCATCAACTTCCGTAAGGTCGACACCACGCATATCTTTGTTGAGGACTATCGTGGTTCAGACTCTGCGGCTACACCAGGCAAACCGGCTGTCCCTGGAGCAGGTCGAGGCTTATCGACAGAGCCTGTGCGTCTGGCTGGATTCATGGTCTCATCTGATGTTGCAGCTACGGCCGGAGCTACGTTTACAGCCAAGCCAGCGGTCTCTGTTGGTGGAGAGCGACCCGGCGGTGAGGGCAGAGGCAAGCCAGGCTCTGGGCGCGGTATCATCTTAGGCTCTGGAGGATGGAGCAAGAAGCCTCAGCCTACAGCAACGCCAGCAGCAGCTGCTGCCGCCCCAGCGCCGGGCGTGCCTTGGTCCAAAGGGACCCGAACGCCACCAGGCTCTTACACTGCAGCGAGCAATCCCAGCGCTGCGACTGGCGCAAGTCCTTCGTCAGCACCCTTGGCATCGTCTTCTTCTTCAACGCACCCGGGATCACGCGAGCAGAGTGAGGAGGAGCTGAGTGGCGATTCCGCCGAGTTGGATGTACAGCCTCGTGATGATGCTCCGGCGTCTGGCAAGGCTCGAGTCATCTGTGAAGGTACGTCCATGTGCTAAGATAAGCTTGCATCAATCCTTCTAACCGCAATCCACGCATGGTACATTCACTCATCACATCATTGCTACGTCACGTTCCTACTCCTCTCCACGCAGGCTTCATGGTCAAGCTGGCCGGGCAGCAGTTCTACCTGCAGCTGTCGGACAAGTGGCAACAACGATGGTTCATCCTCACGGACACTGAGTTGTCCTATTACCGGTAAATGACTCCTTCCGCATGCACTCGCTTGCTCTCAGTTGCACTTATGTTGCTATGTCGTGCGCGGGTGTATCTCGACAGACCGAAGGACAAGCGACGTGCGTGTGGCGTGATTCCGCTGCGTCGAGTGAGTGAGGTCAGCCTCTATTCCACGCATCCGACCATGAAGAAGAGCAACCTCATCGAAATCAAGACGAAGCTCGATTCCACCTCTGCCGGCGCAGTCGTACCACCAGCGAGTTCAGGGAGTGGCGTAAGCACCACCGCCCCGCGGACGTACTACTTTGAAGCACCGACGAAGGAGGAGAGCCTGCGATGGTTGACCGCATTGCAGCAGGCCCACATCGACAGCCAAATTGTCAGTCCACCATCCTCTTAGTCATGTTCCTCATCCACGTGGCCTACCAGTGTGTACCGGAGCACATACCACCCCGTGCCACTCTGTGCGGGTCAAGATGCATACTTCCCCGCATCGCCTCAAAAGGCCCTTCTGTACTCGAGATAACACAATCAGGACGCAGTAGGAAAATTCGTGCCAATTCCGCTGAATAGGAGTTATATATGGATACTGCGCACCACGTTTCTCTAACGCGGGTGCACCCGTGCTGGGCCTCTGGCAAAGAAGTGTGGTCAGTTGGTGCAGGTTGCGGGAAGCTCGCAGAAAACGTACGCCTGGTGGCGATGAGGATGGGCCTGACGGTCCGCCATCTTCACCCATCACCGGTGTCTTTTATGGCTCTGTGACGGGTACTAGTACTTATTCTCTTCCTTTACTTTAGGTACCGCTTCATCATCGAAGAGTACGACAGCAACTAGGCTCCTCTCCACGTTTCGTCCCTCAAAAGCCTCTTTCCCGTTTCGAGTCTTCCTCGAGCTTCCGTGCAGTGACTCGCTTGAGTTAGTGCGTGAGTGTCAGTCCCTGATCTACCAGGCTCTGCACACTTTTCAAAACTGGAAACCTCTGCAGACCAGTAGTACCACAACACCACACAACACACCAGCTACAACAGAGACACACATACAAGACGCATACAAGACGCGTACAAGACACACACAAGATGGGAAGCGTAACCATGATGAACGAGACTTACTCCAGTGCCATCATATTCGGCACAGAGCTCCGCTCAGAGGCCAAGCATGCACCACTCATTGTACGTTGAACCCGTTCTGCATGCTCTCTGTGGTGGCCTCTCTCGATAAGTGGATGAACGCCTTGATGATGACGATCGTCCCCTTGGTCTCCTTCTTCTTTCCACACAGGTGTTTCAGATGCTGGTGAGTCGAGGACAAGAGCAGTGGGTCGTGATACGTCCCCTGTCTCTCTTCATCGCACTCCACAGCAAGGTATCTATCCTCACACAGCTTCTGCACGTCCTGTAGTGTTAGTGGGTCTCAACCTTCTTCTGCATTTTGCCACACACACAGTTGAAGGAGAGATTCTCCCATACCATGAAGCACAGCAGCGCACGTCTGCCCAAAGGGTACATTGCTCTCTCTCTCTCTCTCTCTCTCTCTCTCTCTCTCTCTCTC
>CDEZ01023145.1:0-13751 GCA_000826365.1 Acanthamoeba royreba | reverse complement strand
CATCATCATCATCATCATCATCATCATCATCATCATCATCATCATCATCATCATCATCAACATTCATCATGAACACCACTATCATCATCATCATCATGGCTTCAGCTCTTCAAGAGTTGATGCTGGCACACATGATGAAGTGCCTCTACTTGATGATCAAGTCGTCCTACTCGCGACTACGGGAAGGGAGAGGGGAGTACGGTGGAAGGGAGGCCCTGCTGCTGCATGACAAAGGCCGGGAAAAAAGTGAGGAGGAATCCGCTGACCAGGTTGAGGATGCCCTCCCCCACGAACACGGTCTCGCACAGCGCAACGGTTCTGCTCCTGGCCGCCATCTTTCTTCTTCGCGCTTGAAATGTTTTCGAGGACAACGGGAAAATAGAAATATTTTGTAATTGTTTTGTTTTTTCTCAAATTTTAAACGATTACCAATCTTGTCAAATGGGCTTTGGACAGAAAGACAATGAGTTGATCAACACAACCCGACCGTCCATATGTAGATGGAAAAAAGACAGAAGAGATGGCGTCGAGCTCGATCCGATCCTTTGTTTCCAAGTGAGATCTCTTACTTGTTGTTTGAAGCTATCTACAATAACAGTTGTGAATCAGAACTGCCTCATGCTCCACACTGGCACATGGACGGCGGAATGCCGGCCGACTGGCAGTCACGACTATCATCTATGCCGTTACTAAACAGACTCTGTGCGAGCGGAAACGTGGGAACCTGGTATCGCCAATCCTCTCCATTCGCAGCATCGCCCAGCAGGATATGCCTGGAATGAATCAAAGAATGAATGAGGATTTGAACGCTTGGTCACATTCAGCAGAACGGCGGTGAGCACCGGAGTGTGGCGTGAAAGTCGAAGCCGGTGACCAACCTCTGTTGATTCGCCAGAAGGTTGGCTTCAATGTGTGGGTACGCCTTGAGCATCCAATTGGGTGCGATCATCTTCAGGAGGGGGAGAGCATTCTCCTTGATCGCGCTTTCCATGTGTAGAGTCCACCAAAGTGACATGTGGTGTCCTATGGACGGAGTGAGAATGTGCGGCGTTATGCGCGGACAGTTTCATTCAGGCACTTACCGTGATCAGAGACAAGGAAGACAATCGTGGAATTGTAGTCGATAAGGTCACGATCCCGCAGGAAGGTTGCCAGATCCGTATCAACCTGTTTTCAGCCAACATTGAAGAGTTGCGTAAATCACTTGGCAAGAGCAGATGCTTATCGTATGGCTGTCAGTACCAAGCTGATCACCTCGCCAGTACCCTCGTGGCCTTCGATGAATGCAGCTACACCAAACCGAGGTACATCGACGTAGTTCCGCCAGAACTTTGAAAAGTACTCCAGCACCCATTGATGGACATGTTGGCCATACATGCACCGAGCTTTCAATGCAAATGGACCGACCCAGTTACCTGAGAAAAAGAAGACATTTCATCAGATCAACACTCGGTACGAAATGAGCAAGGTTGGATCGTGAGTACCATGAGGATCTCCCACAGGTAGGTACTCAGGCAGGCAAAACGGTGGAAGGAACTGGTGATCCCATGTCGTATTGGTATTAGCCAGCCGTGCCACCTTGTCCTCGCACTGCACGCACAGATGGATATCATCAGTTGGGAACTGTGGGGAAAGGCAGCAGCCAACTTACCTCATTATCTGATAGGCCAGTCACATAGCCGTTCTCTCGGAAGTGATCCCAGATAGCACGGGAAGACATCACCTTCATTCTGGCCGTGCTTGCCTCGCCCATGTACATGGCTATCAAGAACCAAGTCAGAGAGCAGTGACAGCGAATTGAAAATGAGAGGACAGGCGTACCTCGCATGTTCAACTTGGTGATAGGACCAATTGCGTGATACTTGAAGAACTGGAAGACCGAAGACACATTGTTCTGCCATTTGCCTTCTTGGATGTCCTCAAGAAACGCAACCGTCTCTGGCATCTTGCGGTGGAACTGCCGTCGCGATATCGCATCTAGGTACACCACGAGCACGTTAAGCTTCTCCTCTGCAAGGAGAGGATGAGAAACTCCTGTACACATTGATTTTCAAGGTAAGCTCTGCGTACTCGGAAAGGTTGATTCTGATGGAAGTTCTGGCTGTTGTTGGCTCTTTTGGTGTTGCCTTACTCTCTCCACAGCTGTTTCGTTCCTAGCATTGCGGAAGAGAAGATTGGACTCTCGTCCACAGCTGACCAGAATCGCCTCTGAGACAAAGTTAAGACGGTTTCGGAGAATGTTGAGCTCTCCCTCATCCATATCGACCATCGCTGCATCCGTGGCAGAGTGAAGATTCTCTAGATGCCTTAGACTCACCGGATGACCCGGATAAGTGAAGTTGACCATGTGATCCAACATCCATCGCTGTAGAGCGATCTCGCTCGTCCCCTTCTCAGTCCAGTTTAGTGCTTCCATTCGTGGCAATAGCCATATCGTTCCCTGAGGTGCTCCTTGAAAGGAGTACGGGCTTGATGCTGGTCTGCATTGATCAATAGAGTCAATTCTGCATCATTCTCTATAAAGTTTCCATCAAGCCCGTACCTCAAGGAGAATAGACGGTTCCACCAGCTTCGATGGGCTTTTGTACAATCCACAGTGATCACCTCTTCTGCTTCGTCGAGCCACGCAAACTGACTCTGTTTGATGGTCACGTTTCTCGTCAATCACAAGTCCTACAATCATCAGAGGAATACAGAATCACGTATTATCACCTGCGAAGGACACATCTGTGAACCGGTCCAGCAGTTCATGGCGCCATTGGGCATCAAGTCTTCCCAGTTCCTCACCGGCGGTGTTATCTTACAGCCACTTTCATCTGCACTCACCAAAGCAGTGTAAATACCATATCACAGCAATCTTCGCGGAAAATTGAAAAAAATAATCAACCATAATTAAATAAATAAAATAAAAAAAGACGGACTTCTTACCACTTTCCATCGGCGTGAGACGAGTGGTGCCAAGGCCAAGTGCCCACTGGGAGCGTCCACGCTGGAATCGGACATGGGCGAAGAGAAGGAGAGCGCATAGCAGGCCCACCCACAGCCACACGAAGGCTCTCCGACTGAGTGAGCGCCAACAACACCTGTTTAGTTTCCATATATATTTTAGTTTTGGATAATTCTTCGCAGAGAAAAATAGTTTCAATTTCATCCAAAAGAAGAACGAAAACGAAAGCGAAAACGAAAGCGAAAAAAGGACTCACCTGATCGAGAGAGATAAGAGGAGGGATGGCAGGAAGAAGACAAGAAAGAGAAGTTGGTTGAAGCCACCGTGTCGTTCGAGTGTGTTCCCCTGGTCCACGAGTAGCAGGAAGGACATGAGCAGGGCACCATAAACCAGGACACCCCATCCAAGGACGCCGCGCTGTCCTCCTCCTCCGCACAAGGTCCAGCTACGGGACACTCGTGAGTGTCGTGATGAGAGTGGAGAGATAGAGAGTGGAGAGTAGCGTCGAGGAGAGGAAGAGAAGGAAGAAATGGCGAAGAGGAATGTCGTGAGGAAGAGGAATGCCGATGCGGTCAGGTAGGCCGCGAGTCGAGGCAGGTTCTCATGAAGCTGTTCGAGGCTCTCTTGCGGTTCAAGACTGGCCCAGTAGAGCGCTGCTGCCAGATCGAACGCAACAATGGCGGTCAGGAAGTTGCGCCATCGCCTGCGGTTCTTTGTGCCGAGAAGACCTCCGGTTGAACTCCTTCTTCTGCCACCAGCGTAGTAGGGCTGTACCTCACTCTCCATGCGCAAGCTTTGTTTCGAGTTTCATACACAGTCCTGTCCACTGATGAAGAAGAGTGCCATCATCAGTGAGGGCCGGAGCTGAGTGCTGGGCTCAGGCTGGCGGCGATGATCCCTGTTTGTGGCGTAGATTTCGGCTGATCGGCACTGGTCTGGTGTTTCATAACATAAATGCCATTCCAAAATGTTTTCGTTTCTGTTGAAATTTGAAAAACGTCGACAAGTGGGCTTGTCGACACGACGGCTGTGAAGACAGGTTTACTTAAGTTCTGGTGAAGATGGACGCTAGTGCTGCACAGCGTGCTGCCGCACCCGGCCTGCGACTACGTGCCACACTCGGAGGTGCATATATCCCATTGCTAAAGAATGCGAGATTGTCCATCCTGATTCACAAGTATCCATTAATCAATCGGAAATTGACATAATCTCTGTTTACTCCCTGAGTAGGACACACCGAGGCAGTCACTGCCGTTCGCTTCTCTCCTGACGGCACTCAGTTGGCTTCAGTTTGTACGTTTTTTAATTTTATTTTTCTTAAGAATAAAATAATTAAAGTATTAATCAAAATTAAGAAATATATAGCCGGAAATTCTTACATGCTTGTCGCTGGTAGCGGGCGACAGGACGATCAAGGTGTGGTCGGTGGAGGACGGAACGCTCAGCATTACGATTGGGGAGGACCCCGCCACGGGACACAAGCTCGTGCGTCGCTCTCTTAATTGTGGATAGTATCACTCTGACTCTGCGTTGGATGTGTTATCTGTCTTTATCCTTGGCTCCGCTTCATCAGGGCCTGTCGGATGTCGCCTGGTCGCACGATGGAGCGCTGATTGCATCGTGTTCTGATGATCGCACTGTGAAGATTTGGGAGCGATCAACGGTACATTCAGCATGGATGGAATGGAGTTGTCCTGACCATGCTGATCGATTGTACCGCATCAGGGCGCACTGAGGCACTCATTGACTGGGCATTCCAACTTTGTGGTATCGGTAGACTTTCATCCAAAGACATATGAGGCTGTGTCGGGCTCGTACGATACCAAGGTGCTGCAGTGGGACGCTGATAAAGGTACATCGCCTTGAGAATCAGTCTAATGAGTGAGATATGACAGTTGGCTTCACCATTTCTTCCCTTGCTAGGCAAATGCACAAAGATCATTATTAAACACAGAGCGCCTGTAGCCAGTGTACGCTACAGCCCTGATGGCCGATACATACTATCTACTTCATACGAGGGTTCGTGGTACGATGACTCTGCTCATATCGCTTAAGACCATCGTCCTTATGTATATGTAGCTATGTTTTCAACGCTGGTACTGGAGACGTTGCGTTGCAGGTTGCTTCAGGGATACCGCCAATGTACGTTCTGTTGGCCACTGATATGAACACTGTCCTTTAACACATTTGTAACAGTATATGTGGCTCATGGAGCGGACCGCAAGGAAAGTTTGTGCTCTTGGGCTGTCTAGATTCTACTGCGCAGCTATGGACTATCGATTTGAACAATCCGGACGGCAAACCTCCCCGTTGTGTTCGGTGCGTTCGCCTTTGCTCGCGGATGCTTACTTGCTAGCTGTGAGATCTCGCTGATCAACGTCACCAACCCCAATAGGACATACAAAGGACACCAGAATGCTAAATACGCCCTTTTTTCCATTGCCATCCCCAACGCCAAGGTTCTGTTGAGCGCTTCCGAGGACGGTTCCCTGTACTGTTGGAGCATTCAAAATCCAACTTTGGCGAGCCATACCGCCGCGCACAGAGGTTCACCGGTGAAAACCTTCTCATCTTTTTTTCGCCTTAACATGGTCTTTCCGTCCTAGGTGTGATCCTGGGCATGGATGCTCGTGGAACGCTAGTGGCCACTTCGGGTCTTGAGGACCACACAGCCAAGATATGGTACGGGTTTCATTGTTGTACGCCCAGCGAGTTCGACTTGCTCAGTGTGGAAACACTCTTAACAGGGAGATCAACAGTTCCTAAACATGTTACTGTAACACCTGTGCATATCACTCCAAAATACAAAATTGTTTGGAAGGCCATCGAAGAGGGCGAAACGTAGCCCTGTCCAGACGTCTCCCAAATAAATAGTTTGTGTCGACACTTCAGCTAAGTCGGAGCCACTGAGACTTATGAATTTGGGTTGTTAGAGGGGCCTGGGTAGCTCAATTGGTAGAGCGCCGCATTCGATTAACCGCGGAGGTTGGGAGTTCAACTCTCCTCCTGGCTCTTCCTCTTTTATCTTTTTGCACGCAACTTATCTTCGTCCGCCCTAGAGCCCGAATTCGCCCGGGCGCCGTGAAGGCTGAAGGCGTCTCGGCTCATGACTGCGGCAAGGATGTGGGTGTAGTTGCGGTTTTCGGACATTCCAATCGACATTTCAACCTGCAACCCTTAAGTAGCCACCATCGTCCTATTGGTCACGGTAGTTACCAATCGAATTTTCGGTTGGTCAAACTCGGACATCTACTCATCCGCGAGATCAGCACAGACTGCTCATCCAACTATAAAGAGCTGAGCAGTGCCTTCCTGCAACTCACCACTTCACATACAGTACCGTCTACAGCCCAGGCAAACCACCCTATCCCCAACCTCGATCAACACGATGAAGTTCTCCCTGTTCGCTCTCTTTGCTCTCGTCCTCGTCGCTCTCATGACCGGCACGGCTCGCTCAGCCGATGTGGTTCAGGGCACCAACGTCGGTACGGCCACCGTCAGCCAAGTAAGCGCTGTGACCACTGTGAATGCCACCAGTGTGACTGCTTTGAACTCGAGTAAGTCTCCTTGAATGCATCCTGTACTGAGTGTAAGTGTTACTGACCCTCACTTCTGCAGCTGTTATCGCTCCCTCTGGTCTGTCCACGAGCAACGGTCAGGTCCTGCTCTACCTCGACAACTCGGCTGCTTTTTCCCTTGCTCCCTTCTACCTCGCTTTTTAAGTCCGATCCATTCCTTCGCTGCACGTTCAGCTAGGCTGTGCAAGCAGCACCAATAAACCTCTTTAAAGAACAAGCCTAAGGACAGTGATACCCTACTTCGAGTACAGTTGTGGCGCGAACACGTGAACAGTCCTACCCAACCCCAAGTGTTCTTGTGGCAGTAAAACAAGGGCGTGGCCAGCCGAACTGATTGTCTTTGATGTTATTTGGTCAATGCTGGTTGTGGTGATCAACACAACGGTATAGGAGGAAGTGTGTGTGGATGAGGAATGGCCCATTCTTCTTCTCTCTGTACTGATGTGTTGACCAAAGAGCGAAAAACGAAGACAAAGAAGGAAACCGAGATCAATTGAGGAACGTGAGGTATGGTCGAAGCTCCGGCTTCCCCAGTCACTCGCCAGTGTTGTGCCGAAAAGGAAAAATACTTAATTAAGGGAGGAGTGTTTATTAGGAAAATAGCACCAAACGTATTTCAGCTACCTTATCCACGCTTGTCCACACACCCTTCCCCTACTAGTACACATACATACGCTTGCCCACGCCACTCCTCGACAGCACCGCCGAAACACGAGCGTAAGGGGAGGCCTGGAGAAGGAGAGCCGCCACGCCGCCAGACACGCCGTCGCAGGTCGCCTTTGTACGTTCCGCCAAGCTCACCGCCACGCAGTTCCTGGGTACGCTTCTTCTTTCGGGAGAAGAGCGTCCACGCCGCCTCTTCCACACGTTCCCTACCCAACACACGCACGAGAGCGTGGACAGTTCAACTAGAGAGGCCGTCCGCCTCGCCCACTTTTTAGACACCCTGGATCCGAGGTACCCGGATACCTTCCTTCTTCTTCTCCTTCTTCCCTGTTTCTCTATGAAGGTGTTCCACATCCGCGTTAGAGACATGTCTGTGTGGGAGAAGGATGTCACCTGAAGGTGGTGAAGTCGTTGAAGACTGAGACGTTGCTCTCTCTCGTTCTCGGACTCGCTGCAGATACGAAGCAGCCATGCTGATGAGCGGCGGGGCGCCGGCTCAGTCAGCTACCATGCTGCACACGCACCACGCACCGCACATCAATATGGAAGCGCTCAACATCAATCCGACGGCCTTGCTGTACTCACCCACCGGGGCCATGATGCGCGTGAACCCGACGATGCTCGGGCCAGGCATGCTCCAGGCCGCTCTGCCGCCGGCCACGGTGCTGCCGCCGCATAGTCCCACACGATCGAGCATGCCTCTGACGGGACTCATCTCCCCGCACAAGGAGAAGCACAGCCTCTCCTACGACGATCCGGGAAGCCTGTCAGGTGATGAAGGTAACAGTGACGGCTCCGGTGAGCCAAGGAAGCGAAGGTGAGTGCGCGTACTTGAGTTTTGTATATCATGCACGCTGGGTTGACGTTGCTTGCTTGTTTGATGTGCGCAGTCGGGTGGAGACGGTGGAGCGCAAGACGAAGAAGTGCGCAATGGAGCGTAAGAGGAGGAAGGATCTGAATGAAGGCTTCCACGGGCTCCGACAGGCGCTGCCGCTCACCATATCCAGACCGAGCAAGACGACTCTGCTTCACTACGCTGTGGACTATATCAAACAGCTCGAAGTGGAGGTGTCAAGCCTTCGCGATGAGAACCGTGCACTCCGCAAGGCCATGACGGGTACCTGAACCGCATCACCGAGCAAGGAGGAATAAGTCAAGACCAAAGTGAAGAGGACTCTAATAAGGGTCTGGAAGTACCTATCTCTCAGTCATCCTGATCCACCGGCACAAGTTCTGCAAGAGCAATGCAATCCATCTATCTGTACAAAGCACGTACGACGGCGTTCCCGTCACTGTAAACAATGCAGTTGGCTTGGCCGGCAAGAAGAGAGTGCGCTCCGTTCTCAGTGTGCAGAAGAAGCTTGAGACTCACACAATAGGTGCTGAAGATCCCAAAGTTAACAAAACGTGAAGATTCCGGTACAGAAGATGAAATGAATCCGCTCTCTCTGAGAAGGTGTCAGCAAGCGGCATGCGGAGCGTTGGTGATGCCATGGACGGCCAGACGAAGGCCGAGGTTAGTGGCTCCCGGCTGTACCCAGAGTTCCCGCTTGGCAAGATCGAAGAACCAGCCAGGCTTGTCTCCGTAGCGCTGATGACATCAGGGAAGACGAGTTAGTAGAGGAGCACACGAGCGACGAGAGCTTTTACCTCGTCAATGGTAGCTAACTCGGGCAGAAGGAAGGTGCCGGCCGATTGACTCGTGAGTGCTACAATCTTGAAGGCGTCACGCGTGATGGGTTGTACGCCACGAAGGAGGAACACCAGCCGGCGTTCATGGGCGGTCGCCTCAAGCTCAAGACTGCTAAGCTCTGCATCGAATGTGTAGGAGAACTCTTGGCTTAAGCCCTGGTACTGCCTTACACTCTGCGAGCCAGAGGCCGTCAGGTACGACACCAGCAGCGTGAGGAAGTCGGCTGCACGCTTGTCGCCATTCCCTAGTGAAACGCTTGAGCTGAAGACTCCCAGGTTTGAGAGTGCATGCCGACGTACCGGTGATGGAGTCAAAGACGTGAAGAGGGATGATCGAGCCCTTTCTCTTAAACGCGGGGAAGCGCTCGAGTGGAACAGAATAAGCCTGGGAATGCACACAGCATACCACAAGTGAGGTCATGGTTCAATTCCATCATCAGAGTGCATGAGCAGTCCCCACCGAGAGTTGAGATCCTCCGCTGTAGACGCATGATGGCTGCCACCAATCAACCCAGTCATTGCCTTGGGGGAATGAGATCGACGTGGTCGTCGTGTTGTCAACCATCGGCGCCACCAGGATGTCCTTCCATAGCATGTACTCCCAAGTATCTAAAGTGAATCCATGTACGTCTTAGCATTCCGCATGACGAAGCCTCTCTTTCGATACGTACCGGGAGTGAAGACTGTCTCGCTGGCCAAAGGATTCATCACAGATACACCCTGCTCATAAGCGGTCGTACCGGCACTGAGGAAGTAGGGAAGAAGCTGGAGAAGAAAACGGCCCAATGCTCATGTGAGAATCACGATGCGCTCACAGTTCACAGACGTACTTCTGTATGAATGTGAACGAATTGACGGTAGATATCAAGTGTCTGATTTGTAGAATCGAACATCCAAGGCCGATGCTCATTATCGCCACCGTTCTCCATCAGTGGGCAGAAGGCACCGAGCTGAGCCCAACTACAAATGAATGCAGGGATGTATCAGTCAATGGTGAACGAGATCAAGCGAACGATCAGCAGAATGGCTGCACCGAATGAAGAGAATCTTGGTACGACCGAAAGGAGGAGGACCTCTGCTCCTGTACCCACCTGTTCAAATCACAAAAGAACGTATACATTGAGAACTTAAGGTATGCGCACGCGTGGGCTTGAATGTCTTGTTGTTACCGATGTCACTTCCAAAGTTGGCGTAGTTTCTCCAGGCCGAATGGAACATGTTGCGAAGCGCATTCTGGATGCCCTCGAAAGTTGGGTCCTTCGGTTTCATGGAATGAATGAGCGTAAAGGAACAGTTCGACCTTCATGAAGGATCGGATTCGCACCTGATCGCCGACCCATCCTGAAAAGACAACATCGCGCGGAGAGAAGGAATGGTAGATCGACCCAAAGCTAAAGAGATAGAGTAAACCAGGTGAACGGGGTGGTAAGAAGCCTGCAGTAAGCCACAAGAGGGAGTTTGATGAAGGTGAGTCACCTATCAACAGGCCGAGACATGATCAGGGCCTGAGGATTCTTGCTACGGGTGTAGTAGAAGAAATCCCTGCGCGTTGTCAAAGAGAGAGCTTCTCCGCTCAGATGGAACGTCGTTCATGGATTGCCCGTAACACGACGTACCTGTAATACATATTCGCGTACTCTTCAGGTCCAATGATGCCCTGATAGCCGTAAGCGATACCGAGCTCGTAGATGTAGGGGTCTATTCAAGCAACAGAGATGCAAATGTTAGGCAATCGATAGACCGCCATCAGGCTTAACTGCTTCTGCATACCTGTCCCGTCACACTTCCTGCAAACATGAAGAAGAAGAAGATGTTAGTGGAATGCCAGACGCTCTGTGTTTGACGTTTTGGAACGTACCAACCATCAACGCCGATATCGATCACGTAGTCCATTTGGTTGTGCCACCACTTCAAGGCCTCTGGTGGATGAACACAATTCAGCAAAACAAGTCAAAGATACGATGGCTGACGATGAGCAATACCAGGATTAGAGTAATCGATGAAGGAACCCACACCGTGCCACCACTTGATCTCATTCGTGAACAAGCCCTGCATCACCATCATTTAGCCAGGAAGCTGTTCATGACACTGGTTCAAGGTAGATGACGCAGCACCTTCACGATGTAGTTCTTGGCCACGGCCTCGGCGTAGTTCGACGAATCGGTATCGATGACGGAGGTGACCCACAGGATGACACGCACTCCCAATTTGTGGAAGTTGGCCACCATCTGGCTTGCATTCGGGTACTTGGCCTGATTGAAGATGACTGCATCATGTCCATTCACACCACTCATTAGTGATGACCAGTCATCCATGCATAAGAATCCAGAAGACTCTTGATAGCAGTACAGTTATTGTCGCCCGTGGCCCATTGACTGTCGATGTCCACAGCACCGACCTGGACATGGTGGCCACCATCAAGACACATTCACCGTGCATGGTGAAACCATAAGAGACGACACACAGTACATGGCGATGGATGGAACCACGCACAGGAATGTTACGGCTCAAGTAGCCCTGCACCAGCTCTGTCTCGCTGGTCTGGTTCGCCACGCCGCTGGCCAGCCAGACCCAGTGTGAATGCGCCCACTCTGCAAAACATACAATTCATCAATTTATCTCCAATTTATACATACAAAAATAATAAAATAAATTTATGACAGAAATGGATGACTATAAAATCGGAATTATAAAAGAAATAAAAATTCTGACCGGGATAGAGCGCAGCTGCGAGACGTGAAGGCGGCACAACATGGACGCTCGCTGGCACACTACTGCCTCTAACTGTAACTCCGATGGCGGTACTCATCAGAGCCAGCAGCAGAGCCAACACCACCTTCTGTTGCTTCATGCTTGATGCCCTCTCCACACTGTGCTGTGAGCCGGCTGTGAGTGGAGGAAATAATTATTGGTCCCGAAATATCACTGTGGGATAGGCAGTTCATTTTATTATGGGAATTGAGGATGACGGACATAAATTTTAAGATAAATATTTGAGAGCATTCCAAACATTGTCTGTTGACGTAATCGAGCACTTCGGCAAGGCATTGGCCGAACACGAGCCAATGACAAGAATTCAATAAACGCAAATAATGTAAAGGAAAATCAAAGAGAAAATAAAAAGCAAAGTAGCACTACTGCGGTTGCTTTGAGGCGCGTTGTTTTGCGTCCCAGAGGAAAAACTCGATCATCTCTCTTCATTCTGTTCATCATCCTCTTCACGAGCGAGTGTGACACATTTTTTTTCCTCTTTTTCTTGAATTTGAAGATGGAGACCCCTGAGAAGCCCGAACGCAGTGATGCCGAGTTCCAGTCCTCCCTGGACGCGAGACAGCGGGAGGTCAACAATTCGCTCAACACGGGCAACCCCGGCAGGGCCCTCGGTGCTGCCCTTCAGGATCCCCCTCTGGGCTGCAAGAACGACCAGATCAGGAACGCCAGCACCCAGCTGGTGGTGAACGTGCTCACCGCCATCAAGGACGCCGACATCCCGAAGAACATCGACGCCCTCTCCCCCGGTGACGTCGACACCCTCATGAAGTACATCTACCGCGGGCTCGAGGACGGTGAGAATTCGACCGCCCTGCTCAAGTGGCACGAGGCGGTGACCAAGAAGGGCGGACTCGGCTGCATCGTTCGCGCCCTCGCCGAGAGGAAGGCTTTGTAAACCCACCCCCCTGCCCCACCCGTATACCACCCCTTTTGCCCGAAAACGTCACCCCCTCCCTGTGTGTCATCTAATATACAAAAAATTCCCACTCGATTTGTAATTGTTCAAAATTCATCTGGCCCGCCACACTCTCAAATCTGCCCCCCTCCCCAAATAATATATTTAAATAATAAATAAATACCAAAAGTGTCCCACAATTCTGGACAGGAGCAACCATGTCCGTGGGTGGTTTTTCCCCGGTTTGTGAAATTCAAGAAGAAATTGAAAAAGAAATTCAAAGGAAAGGAAAAGAAAAAGAAATGGAAACAACAGAGGGAATCATCAGCAACGGCAATGTGTTCTTTAGGGCAACACAGATGTGGGACAGGAGAGTGTAGCGCTGGGTCCGAATTCAGAGTAGAAGACTGCGTATAGAATGCACATACCAAGCCAGACCAGGACGTGGAAGATCTGGTGTGATGCAAGCTGTTGGGAGGAATGACAGATGTAAGAGGAAGAAGGCGCAAAGGAAAAGAAAGGAAAGGAGAGGAAAGAAGAGAACACGCACAAAGATGTCGAATCGGCCCGGGTACCACTTTTCGGGTATCTTCTTGTTGCGTATGACCTATGTAAAGAGTTATTACGAGTAAGGTTGTTGAGTCAGTTTGTTGATAAACGCACCATCGAACCGATCACGCAGACGGCGACCCATACGAGCTTGACATTGCGGATGATTGTGTGCCATTCGAAGAACTGAGTGAACAAACAAGTGCGTTATATTCTTTTAAGCAACAGGAGCAGGGGAGCGTACGCCATCTCGGATATCAGCGTGAATGTGCGCCGCGAGTCCGAGAATCGACAACATTCCAAACAGCCACGTTCCTGCATCAAATGTGTAAGTCTATTGTGCAAACTTCAACGAAACTGGAACAGTATGACATACGCAAATTGAACAGTTTGTATTTGACGATGGACGGCATGGAGATAGCGAACGAAAGATACAGAAGCACGTCGATCGTCTGCCCAAGTGAGTCAGTACATAACCAGGGCAGGGAGAAGCTCGTGATCGTGAGAACATAATCGAAGGGAGGGGGAACGCACCATGTAGAACAGTCGGAAAGTGTCCTGGCACCGGAAACGGAAGTAGGCCACTAGGAGGACTGAACCGAATATGTAGAGGCCGACGCCATTTATGTCCGCGATGAGCCAATTGGCGTAA
>CDEZ01023143.1:13022-23523 GCA_000826365.1 Acanthamoeba royreba | reverse complement strand
GACGAACCTGCTGGCGGTGGAGTTGCTCTACTTGGCCTTCATGCTGACGCTCCTCAAGTACCCGGACCTGTTTGGGACCTTTGACGACCGCGCGCCGCAGATGCAGGCCGCGGCAGCGGCTGTGGCGCAGGGGCTGGCCGTGCCCACGGCCACGGTGGCCAGCGCGTCCTCGTCGCCGTCGAGCGTGCATGGCGGTCCGATGGCCGCGCCGCTGGCTGCGATGTCGTCAGTGCCCACTAGTGCTGGAACCGTACCGCTGGTGCTCCTGCCGGCCGCGAGCAAGGCTCCTCCTCACCTTCAGTCGCAGCTGCAGCCACAATCGCAGCTACAACCGTCACCACAGCCGCAGCAGGCCTCGCCTGCTCCGCGGTCATCGAAGAGCCGAAGTAAGGGACATCAGCACGCTTCACGAACTTCGACGTCTACGCGTCACCAGCAGGCGGACGTCGGTCAGACGACGACTGCTTCTTCTTTGGGCACGACGCCGACGAGGCGACAATCAAGCGCTGATTCGGGGAAGGCTGGAGCGAATGGATCATCGAAGACCAGCACACCACAAGGGCGGCTAGCGCTCCCGAAAGTGCTGCCTCTGGCTTCGTCGTCATCCCCACCTTCTTCATCATCATCATCAACTCGCTTGTCGCCTAGCAAGACCAGTACCACTACGACGCAGGCTCAGCCACTGCAGATGGTGTCTCCTGGAGCAGCAGCCACCATGCCGCAGCTTCTGCCCGCAGCACCGTTGATGCCAATGTCCATACCTTCTTCAGTACAACAGCTGACCATGGTAACTTGAACTGGCTTCACCGTCAGCATTTCCTCAACTTACATTCTGATCTTCATTACCTAACGCAGCTGCAGCCGCTCATCGCCGAACTGGATGACCTGCCGCAGGATCAGAAGAACATCCTGTGGCAGATGTGTGAGGCGTTTCCCCAATGGGGCGGTCAATACTTCAAGGACTCCTTCCGCAACACGTTTGACCTCTGGGCTTCTGATACTCGAGCTCATGCGGTACGTGGACCGCGTCGAGCGAAAAATGCTTCAACTCAATCTTTTCTCGCACACACCTAGATGTCCATTTGGCTCTTCTTCTCAGTTATCAGCGCTCTTAGGGCGCAAACTGAATCTGTCCAGCCTGCATCCAATCCGACAGCCAAGCCTGCTCCGATTCAGCCACAGCCGCAGCAGAACTACTCATCAATGGCCATGACGGGAGTTCAAGGCAGCCAGTTTTCTGCCCCCTTGCAGCCCCAATTCCACGCCCAGTCGGTACACAAGAGTCCAGCGACGGCTTCGATCTCGACAACCACATCCACTTCCTCAACGCCATCTTCGCTTCCCTTTACCACTCTTCCTCCACTTTCTTCCATGTTCGGATCCGCACCTTCCCCTCCAACGTCGGGCCGGCAGCAATCGAGAGGTGCAGACAGCGATTACCTCTATCGGAGTTCTCATAGCGGTTCTTCAGTGCGCAACACTGCGTCCACGCAAGGCAAGTCCACTTCGGTGTCATCATCTTCTTCCGGGTCCGCAGGGTCACCATCGTCGCGGCAGAACCGATCGCAGTCAACAGGCGTAACTCTACCCCCACTGACCCTGCCCTCGCCTTGGTCGTCCGGAGATCGTGGGACTGAAGCTGCTTTGAGCGGTGGCCTTTATGCACTTCCTTATCCTCCGCTTTCCCCGTACCCACCTGCGGATTCGCCGGCCAAGTCGCGTAACTCTTCTTCCTCTTCATCATCTCGAAGTCATCACTGATGTACATTATCGAGAGATGGAACGGAGAACATACATAACGAGGAATTGCATCTCCTCGAAACAAGAATCTAAACATCATATTGACTCCAGCAAGCCATCAACATACGCAAAACAAGAAGGAAAGCCTCAGTACACTCTTCGTGGTGGCGTTCAGTTGCCCGCGCAGCGGACGCCTTGCGGTACGGGAGCTCCCCACCAGAGGTTGTAGACGTGGATGTCCATCACATTGTTCTGCTGCAAGTCGCCGGCGCGGTACTCAGTCCACGACGAAGCCAGCGGATAGTCGATCTCCGACCCGTCGGCCTGCCACACCGCCCAGCAGCCGCCGCCCCTCATGGACTCGAAGGCGAAGCGGATAGTGTAGCCGGTATTCTGGCCCGTGTAGATGACGCTGCAGCTGATCTGGGAGTCCTGCGCTTGGACCGTCCAGCCGGCGGGTATCATGGCGTAGCGCTTCTCGTAGCGCACCGTAATCATCTTCGTCGGTGGCAGGACAAAGACGCCCTTGCTACAGGAGTACCTTGTCAAGACGAGTAGCTCACTGAGGGTCGAGTTGACCAGGGACGAGTTGATGGCGTAGGTCACAAAGAGACCATCAAGCTCTCGAGTTGTGTGCGACGTTTCTTCGGAGTCAAACTGGACGAAGCCGCCCGCTGACGCCTGCGCGTAGGTTGCGCTGAAGAAGAAGGCGACAATGAGCAAGCACAAAGAAACTATCCGGAAGGCAAAGGCGTCGCGCTGGGGCATCATTCTCGGCGCTTCTTGTGTATCTGGGGTTTGTTTGTCGTCACTCTGACCACGTCGGTCTCGGAATGCGGATCATCCCCAATAGAAAGAATTAAAAAAATAATTTACTGTCGGGCTCCAAGTCCAGTTTCGGGCATATTTATTGAAGAAAAGCGGGCAGCCAATCCGAGCTAGGAATTCGTGTAGACCACCGGCAGTTAGGACCTGCCACGTTACCAACCCAACATGGTCCTACTCCATATTCTGTCGCCACACAAACTCTTCGCTGTAGGTCGAGCCGCCTAGAAGAACAGCTCTGATCAGCATCCATTACGGAGATCAGGGGAAAGGACAAAGCAGTGGGGAAGCATACCGGCAGGCAGACATGATTTGGGACAAGAGTAGATAGCCACCGTGCCCCAGTTGAGCGCCTTTTCCAATCCCTCTCGTTCAACTTTCTCCACTTCCATGTAATGCAAGAGCTGGGGCAGAATCTGCGAATGTGTCAATGCACGCAACAGCACACGATGATAAGGAAGTACACCATCAGCAACACTGCCATCAGGAGTGACAATGAGGATGAGGAGGAAGTAGTCAACCTGAAACTCGAACCTGCGTGGGCTCTGACAGCGCGGACAGGCCGGCAGGTCGGCTTCCGTGGGCTGCATTTTATCGCAGACCCAGAGTGGCTTGGCTCCGTCCCACCGTGAATACCTGTGTGGTTGGTGAGTGTGAGACCTAGCTCATGCTTGGGCGGCTCATATGGCAAGACGTACCTTAAGATCTGATTGGGTGCCCTCTTGATGCGATGTTGGAAGGCAATGAAGCTGTCGTCAACTTGCCCATCTTCATCAGCGTCCTCGGGCACGGGGAAGTCTTCGGGAATGCCGTCGGCTAGCCGTGGGCGAGTCTTGCTTTGCATCTTGTTAAGTTGCTTCAGCTCCTTGTACTTGGAAGACAACTTCTTCTTGTAACGTTCTGGGTCCTTCTCCTCCTCTTCGTCTTCATCCTCCGATGGCTCCTCTTCGGTGATGATCTCCCATTCCTCGAAGAGACCAGGTGCCTGCTTCATCGTCGGCACGGCATCCCCCTTTCCCTGCATTCGGATACGTTCACACTCTTCCTTGTGGCCTCGGGCCCAGTGCTCGCGCTGATGCTCCACGTTGCAGTAGTGTGCAGACTTGCACGCGCTACACCGCTTCAACGCGCTCATTCCACACTCGGCACAGAAAAACACTGTCTCGTTGGGTAAGCTCCTGTGTACAGATCTAACGAATGCTGGCAGAACCTTTCTCTGGCAGATGATAGGTGTACTGCGCTGCATCGGGATCTTCCTCGATCTCCTCCTCCGGCTTAGCCACGTAGTACGGATTCTCCAAGGATAGTTCAGTTCGGAACACCTTGAAGCTGATGATGATGATGACGCAACGAATGGAGTGAGTCTAATCATCCTCCCCATTATCAGACTGCTGATGCAGCACTTTGTACCTGCCGTGCGGAAGCGACGCGTGGCACGAGCCGCTCTTGCAGCAGAAGACGTAGATCATGCGATGGTAAGTATGATCGAACTCCTTGAATGGCGCATATATCTGGGGCACACATATCATGTGTCACATTCATTGTCATCAGCAAACATGTTATCTTCGTCGCCATTCTCCAGCAATACCATCGACGCTAGAAGAGGTCGGAGTACCTGCATGAGCAGCGGCATGGACTTTTCGCAGCGGCTGCACATGATGTCGGCCGAGGAAGGGATGCCACACGGGACCAACCATGTCTGGCCACGTTAATGCAGGCAGGTCATCAACATCGTCATCATCATCGGAGCCAGCCACAACGACAGATTTTTGATATGTCAACAAAAATTTCTCAAATCTTGAGAAATAAAATCGCACACAATTGGGAATTTGGACCAAAAATGTGAGGTCAAAAATTGAGTCAAGTACCGGCTTGCCCCCAACTTTGTCCGGAAGATACGCAAAATCGCTCATCTTGGTGACATCTTCGGGCCGCTCTACGAAACCCAATTGGACCGTTCGGTCCTCTTCCGAAGACAAAACCTTGGCAACAGTGGCAGCTACTGGCGCCGTTGACATCTCCATCTTGATTTGTTTTCCTTCCGGGATGTTTTGTGAAATTGAAAAACAAAATAAATTGCACAAACACAATTTTAGGAAACGAAATTGTTTCGAAATTTTTCTGGTTCTCCAAAAGCTCACTCGGAAGTAAGCTGTGGTCGCCACACACTAAATGTCTTATCGTAAAAGGAACAGCTACCCACAAGGCTACCGCCATCGGCTTCCGTGTGATATGACCAATCCACGCCGTAGGCCAACGACTCGTGCCGGCCAGTGTAATGCTGCACAACTTCGATGTCTGCGTGTAACACCGAATGGCAGAAAGGTGAATTATGTGCAGTCTATTTGGGTGAGAGGGAACCACCTACCACTGCCCGGAGTCCAGCTCATGATGAAGAACCCACGGTGCATGGCAGCCAAGGCGAAAAGGTTCTGGTTGTAGGGATGCCATTTGATCCTCCACACGCCCCCGCCCTCCGTGCTGTGTTGTGCCATAGGCTCTCCACGCCCGCTCATCATTCTTTTATCCCAGATGGATACATTCTCATCGTAGCTGTTTTGCACGTTTTGCGATAAGCGCGCTACAGCATGGGGTGATAAGCCGGAAGAGTACCTCCCCGTGGCGACAATGTGCTCAAGGAGTGGGTGTGATGAGACAGTTGTGACGCCCATATCGTGTCTGGTCGTAATGAGGTGAGCCAGAAATCCTTGCAAGTGGAGGGCGAGAAAATTCATACCGCTTCGTGAATACAGCTGAGTTGAAACCTGCTCGCAGATCCCAAACCTTCAGCGTACAGTCATCACTGCCTGAATGTGCGTAAGGTCATCGGCGAAGTTAGTACATTTCCTCCACCTAACTGAATCTAGCGTACCAGAATAAACTATCTGCGGATTCCAGAGATCATAGGCAGCTATCCAGGCTTCAAGTGAGTGAGCCTGCCACTGAAGATCGTTGATAAAACCTGATGATGTGCAGCGCCACACGCACAGGTGCCCGCTGGCATAGCTTGCTACCACTGCGGGATCAACTCTATCCGCGGAATGAAGGTGAATCTACAAGATTCAACTGCCTCAAAGAAAAGATCTTACCGACTGTGCATCACCCTGTTATTCCAGTCAAGAGACAGGGTAAGAGTCTGAGGATGCTCGTCGAAGGTGGCCTCCTCTACCACTTCTAGGCCTGTAGGTACTGCTTCCTCTTGCGTCACTCGCCATAGCGACACCTAGTTCGATGAAGACGTCACATTCAGATAAGTGTGCCCGATCGTCATCCAAAACAAAAAAGAGACACCTGTGCTTGCGCCTGCGCCGCTGCACCCAAGGTTGCCGGCGTCTCCTCTTCTTCTCCGCTCCTGGCCATCCACACATGAAGTCCCCATCAGTGTTTGACAATGATACCAATAATTTGTCAAAATATTTATAATTTTCATTTTCATTTTCATTTTCATTTTCATTTTCAAAATCAATCTTATTGACTTCAAATATTCAAAATAGTTAAAAAAACAAAAATACCATTTGAAGTCAAGCACGCCCTTCATGTGTGTGTCTGGCCGGGAACGCCACAGCCACTGCACAGATGTCGGGGCGGCGGCAGCGGCAGAGGCGCGAAAGAGGGCGAGGCTGCCGCGGCGCGTGTGGCCGTCCTGGTGCAGATCATACGCCCCCACCACGCCCAGCCCCTGCCATGGGCCCGCAACAACACCAGTGCCTCTCACTGGGCAGAACTCCACTGTGTCGAGCGTCAGCGCCGCCACTTCATACCCCACCTCCATGTTGTGCGAATCGTCCTTTTGGCTTCCTTTAGCCCAAACCTGGGGTAAAAACGAAAACGCAACTTAGGAACCCTAACTTAGGTGAAAAACTGACGGCAAGTGGATGAACTGTTACTGTGATCATGACAACGTTTAACGAAGACGAAGCTCTTCCCCAACACCTGAAAACCTGGCCAGTTTTCCTTGTTGTCTCTCTCTGGCGAAGTCGTTGGGCAAGCCCCTACAGGCTTACTACAGGCTTTTGGCAGTCTACCTTACTACTGTCCTTTAGGGTCCCCAAGGTAGACTGGCTACTTCTCGTGCAATCCGCTCTTCGGATTAGAGGAGCTTTCTATTTTCATGCACGTGTGAGTCGAGCTGGAAAGAGACGGTTCGAGACAAGATGGGTAGCCTTGATGTGCGTGTTCTGCAATGGTGGACCAAGACTCCTGGTCCGCCGCAGTGAGTCCTGCAGCTCTGCCTCATGCATTGCTCTAGATCTTGATGTAAGATGACCTCCAGTTGGTGCCATTCTGAATGCCTTGCCACGTCCATGATAAGTCCGTTCGTAGAGAGTGCAGTTGTTCTATTGTTGTATTCAAGAAGTCAGCTGCATAGTCTCAAAAGCAGAACAGTTTACGAGAAATGCAAGGTCAGCATACATGAACATACAATTACACGAACTATTCCGACTCCGGCTAGCGGCAAGCTCACTTGCAATACGGCAACTCCCTCCTACAGGACAGAATTCCACTGTGTCCAGCGTTGGCGGATCCACATACATCGTTTTGCAAATTTCTCAAGTCATTTGGAGTTTCTGTAACTGTTACCAATTCATTTGTAACAGAACATAGTCTCCATTGCGTCAGTTTCGCCAGTGTCTGGCTAGATAGAAGGCACCAAGGAGAGTTGCCACCCCAACGGTCCAGAAGCCCCATTGAGACTCATCTGGCAGAAAGACTTGCCGACTGTTACATAAGTTAGTGCTCACAGCCGTACGGCTGAAAGGAATGAGAGACAGGTACGTAAGATAGGCGGTAGCCGACATGCTTTCTGCGCTGGTGGGGCTGTCCGTGAGCACCAAGATCGAGGTATCATCCACGAATACACTCATGTAGGTCGGCCAGCTTATTGAATTACGAACTTGATATACTTTGGTGAGGTGGTGCAGATCGAATCGGCGAAGGTCCACCGACTCAAGTTGTGCTTTCACCTCCTCAACCTTCGGTGACCAGGCAGTGACGGCAAGCCAGATCTCAAAGTGGGTGTCGTAGTGTATGTGATGGCGTACGTCCTGACAGATCTGCTGCAGACGCTTCAAGACAAAGTTTGCCTGGTAGTCCGTCAGACCGCGGTACTTGAGAGTGACACACGTCAGCTCAGGCACCAATTGGTTGATCACATGATGCGATAGAGCCCTGAGGGTCAACGTTCCCTCTTCGGACTTCACCATCTCCAGCTGCTCTGCGTTATCGATATCCATCGCAGGAAACGTGTACTTGCGGTGGTAGGCCGCTTCGCCGGGGCTGAGTATCATCTCGCAGTTTGGTGGCGCAGGCTGATCTGCATGTGAACCTGTCAAGAATTGCATCACATCGTCAATGAATGTCGTACAAACCTAAGGATTGGGAATAGGCCTTTTCACTTGTCTTCATGATAGCCACCCACTCATCTGCCACTTGTCTCGCAACAGCGCGTGCTTTGAGTGCGCGGAGCACTTGGACTGCTGCCTGCACACCTTGTGCAAGCTCACCATAGCCCGTCAGGGCTGACAAGCTCGGTAAGTATAAGTAAGTCACCTCGGTTGAGAAGGAATGCACTCTGATGATGGTAACAATTGAGCATCCGCCTAGTCGCGGGAAAATAAGTTTTGATGGTTGGGTTACTGTGGCTCGCCTTGGCCAACGTTTTAAGAACCGACCGCACATCTCGTGGGTTGGTCAGGTTCACACCTGCGTCTTGAGCTAGTCTCTGTAGGTGCGGGCACAGCCGGGTTTCCAGACGAGAGAAGAAGGCGTTCAGTGAGGCGTTGGAGTTAGGCGCAGCCACGTCCATGTTGAAGGAGAAATGGCGTATTGGCGGATGGCTTGCATAAATTACAATTAAAAATTTGAAACGCAACCAAATTTACGGCAATTGTATTTCCGAGATCAACAATCCCACCAATGAGCAGGTGGCCTGGTTCGTGGTTCACAACCCTACTACCCACTGTTCATATGCACACTCGGTCCAGCACTGCAGAGTCATCGTGGGGGCGACGCAAGATTGCCCAGTAGATCAGGCTGTCGTGCTGCTCAGGTATGGATGCCAGCCAGGCGTTCCACTCCACCTCTGGCGTGCGCGGGATCGCAGCCGCCCGCAGTGGTAACTGCCAAACTCGATCCAAATGCGCGTCAGTCCTTAGTTGAAACGGATCGATTGCATGAGTACAATCGTTCCGACAGGCCACGTGTAGAAAGGGATGTACCTGCCATCGAGGAACACTCGGCCGTAAACGGGATAGCCTCCACGGCCCCGTTCATCTTGAGTCTCGAAGCCCTGCATTGCCAACAATTCGAAGCACACTACACTCTGCCGTCCAAAGTATCGTGCCATATCCACAGGCTGATCGTCGCTCCCTCGTACCCTGGCAGTTCTGGCCCGTCGCTGCTGTTCCTTCCTATCTTGCCTTGACGCAGCTTTTCCACTCATGATTTCAAGCTCTGAAGCTTTGCGCTCCTCTGCCTCACGTGATCGTCCTTTGTACACGATGATCTCTCCTTCTAGTTCCGCTTCCTCGTCTTGCACCGTTCTTTGCTTCTCCTCAGCATTAGTACAGCTACAATGCGACGATTCCGTAAGAGTTGAATCTATGACTAGCGAAGCCTGAGTTGCTTGCTGCGCAGCAATCATGGTTGGTGTGGCGGGTGGAACTGCTGCTGGTAGAAGGGCTTGAGGGCGCAATATATCAAGCACACGTGCGCCAGGCGATGCTTGGCCGCTGGCCTCACGGCTCCGTCCGAAGCTGCGCACCTTGAGGATGGTGGCGTGAGGACAAAAGGGAGCCCATCGTGTCGACTGTAACAGCGACGGTTCGTGCTGGGCAAACCATTCATGCACACTTCCTGCACACATGAATCCAATCATCATGAGAGGCATGACTGTAATGGTTTGGCCTAGGTTCAAGGTACTAGCTAATCGTTCAAGCGGAGATGGATCCTCGATTGCTGCCCACAGCACGAATTGCCCTCGGCCTTTGTTAAAGCAGCGTAAGCCTTGCACCTTGAGCTCGAACTGCTGTTTTGCGATCAGCAGAGAGACGCTAGAATGAGGACATTGAACTTGCATGATGTGGGTAAGAAAGGCACCGTAGAGATGACTGAATTGTTGGAAGCAGAGAGCCACAAACGGCAGAGTTGCTGAGCGCGAAGGAGGGCATCAGGGTTTGGCAGACACAGAACCATGAGTGTCACGTGTAGCTTGCGTTCGGCATCAATAGTGAACTTGGCCAGGCCCTCTTTCCCACCAGATCCTTTTCGTCGTCCCCTTCCTGGCTTAGCTTCGTTAATAGCTCCTTCTCGCTCCTGGTCACCCTCTTCGTCGTCTTCATTTTCATCATCTTGTATTTCCTTCTCGTCATCTTTCTCGTTATCTACTCCATCTTGCATTATTGAAGACGATGCATTCTTCGTCTTGCTTGCTTCTGTCTGCCTGATCGGCTTGTTACTGAGCTGAGCAGTACGCAGCAGTTGCTGACGGCGGTTGTCTTCAAGAATGAGATCTCGCTGTAGGGCGCACACATTGCGGACCACCTCGGCATCATCGATCCTAACTGCAAAGAAGAAGTTTGGACGCGGACGCTCTATTCTGCTGCCGCCACGAGCACCTGCGTTCGAACCTCCTCTTCCTCTGCCTTGGCTTTGTTCTCTCTCTCTTTCCTGGTGCCCCGTGGATACATCTGACCACCACCACCAGCAGATCAGTCAGTCGATCCTCCTGCCACCTGCTGGACCCCGTGGTCCAGCACACGTGTGTGGTGCAGCACAACACGCCGAACCTGAGTCACTGCCGGCGACCTGCGCAGTCGGAGTCGAAATCGTCCCTTCAAGCGTGCCTATTCCCGCACTGTCACTCCTCTGCTGCGGGCCCACATCAACCACATCATCGGCATCGACTGTCTCGCCGACGGTGACGCTACTGCTCTCA
>CDEZ01023143.1:0-11434 GCA_000826365.1 Acanthamoeba royreba | reverse complement strand
TCAGTTACAGGTCATTCCAGAGGCATGCATACAGATAAGCTTGGATAGGCAGTATGTAGAGACAAGATAAAGATTGTGACATTCCTTGCACAAGGGGATAAGCGGCCCAATGCATAGCTTAATCACATCCTGTGGTTGTATACAAATATATATTATTAGAAGTGAGGTTGGCGAACAGTGACGGCACCATTGTTTCATACCTTGTGAGCCATGATGTCCTTGGCAAGCGCAGCGGCATCAGAATGTAAATCCAGAAGCTGTGCTACGGCTTCCTTACTACGGATTTACAAGAGATTATGAACTGTGAGGGATAAACGTAGATGGAGATGCGTAGGGGATTGTACCAGACAGGAGTTCCATCGCCAATCTTTGGCTCAGCACCGGAAGTCATACAATCGACAATAAAGGTGTCTAATGAAAAGTTGCCCTCATACTGCATTCGCTGTTGATGGAATTGCAGTTTCTTCACCAGATATGCGCAGTGAGCTATAATCACTTTCACTGCGCCAGTTGGAGGTACACCTAAATTCAATATCAGAATACCATTCATGGCTGATTGACAGATATCACAAACCTAATTGCTGCTGATGATTAAGCCAGGAAGCGCGGAGAGTGTTCAGCATGGATACGCCATGCGTAAATCCTTCATGAATAACCTGGAGTGGGGATTTCGGCTGTTAGATATGCAAAAAAGGGAATGAAGGTGGCGTACCGAAGGGTGCCCGCTCAGCAGCAAATGATGTATGGACGAGACTAAGTTAAGACTAACAATTGGATTACTCAACTGCAGTGTTGGGATCGCGCTAAATATGGAAGAACTGTTCTGGTGCGTCCACGTTCCTTCGATCAGCGCCTTTAGTGCCAGTCGATCGGGTAATGGAGACGTCGACTTCGTAGCCTCGGCCAGCAATGTAGCTGGGTCACCTAAATTTTACATTTCAAAACATAAGACACCACCGAACACGCATGTTGCAACTCATACCGGAGGAAGTAGTGGTCCCAGAAGCCTGAATTGGTTGCGACTGTGGTTGTGTCGACGTTTGTTTGAGTGCAACACTTTGTTGAGCCTGTTGCTGTTGTTGTTGTTGCTGCTGCTGCTGCTTCTGCTCGTAAAGCATCTGATAATGTTGCTGTTGGAGCTGAAGTTGAAGCTGAGCTTCATAGAGTTGCTGCATTTAACCAGATCAGACAGGGCAGAAGAGGAAGAAAATTGGGTAGTATTGTACCTGCGCTGTCGGTCCCTCACTCTGGTTGGACACAGGCTGGCGAATGTAAAGAATTTAAGTATCGCTTGAGGAACTCACGATATCGATTGTGTGGCATTTACCTGTGATGGCTGTGGTGGTGTTCCCGCTGATGAAGAGTTTTCGAAGAATGGAGAAGAAGAGTCATCACCGAAGAAAGCTGACGCCTGAAATTCGAGACAATAATAAAACTTATGCTGTGTTACAAGCAAGTAAAAGAAGACCTACCTGTGCCGGATCTATAGTGCGTATATCAGTGAAGGGCGTAGGCGCTTGGGCCTGAATAGAAGGCTGAAAGGCTACTGAGACCGAGGACTGTAATAGAGAGCCATTAGCTTTAAGAGGAGCGCTACTTCAAGTGTTATATGCAGCACTACCTGCTGGCCTGCCAGAGGATTCTGTGCTTGAGCCTGCATGAATAACTCTTCCGCTTCTCTCTGTGCCTGCGAGATCGCCAGAAGTCAGTTTGAGTACTGCTGCGAGAACGAGAGTAAGATTAGAAACGAAGATGCGTACCGCAGCAGCGGAAGGCGAGACAACAATATGAGGTGTGGCACTAGTCTTCCTCTGCACGCTGCTAAGATCGAGGCCTGGTGGTGGTGGTGAGCTCCTAGCAGCCAAAGGGTGATCAAAAGCTGCAAATCTTTGATCACGAGCATCCTGCAGGTGTGCAACACCACACGCCGAGTGATTAACCGCGCACAGAACCAGCAAATTCAGAGTGAGTAAGACCTTGTTCAATCTCTGGCCCGATCGGACATCAACGCTCTTAGCACGCGAATGACCTCGTCTGGGCAAGGTCACAAGAAGAAAGGAGAAGTTAATCCAACTATCAAAGCCACCATATGGTGTTACATGACTGTACTTTCGAGAGCCGGGAGCTGGCGCCAGAGCAATCGATTCGGCCTGGGGTTCGTGGTTAACTGGCGGACTGACGCCTGGTCCCACCGACTGGGCTAGTGGACCGTGGTGTCTTCCCTCGGATGATGTGGTCTTCGTCGTATTATCCGCGTTATTGTCGGCAGATTGGGCTTTGCTGGTGTGCTCCTTCTTCTCCTTCTTTTCTTTTTTCTTGTCTTTCTTGTCTTTCTTGGAGTGTGTTCCTTCGCCTGCCTTCTTCTCTTTCTTCTTTTTCTCTTTTTTCGCTTTCTTCTCTTTTTTCTCGGATGACGATGTGATTCGAGGCGAGCCGCTGCTTGTCTTCTCCGGCTGGAACCCTACTCGCGGAGAGGAACTCTTCGGTGGTAATTGTAGGGAAGTAGTTGGCGCATGTTGGTGTGCGTGATCATTGGGCAGCCAATCGAGCATCCCAAATAGTGTCGCATTCACTTTCTCAAAGTTGCTTGGAAGAGCAGTAGACTGGCTAGAGGGCTGATGAGGCGAAGGGGGCACCGACGAAGAGGAGGAATCATCCGAACTATCCCCATCTGCTTCATCTTTGCTGTTGGATCTCTTCTTTCCATGCTTGCCCTTATCCTTCTTCTTAAGTTTACGCCTTATTTCTGCTGCTGCGCCCCCAAGTGCCGGCGTAGACAAGAAGATATTATTCTTCCTAGCTTGGAGCATTTGCTTACTCCTATCCCCCTTTCCATTACCTTGAAGGAAGATCAATGTTCAGAAATGGACATTCTGGGACATAATGCCAGCAGTCTGTACCAGCGGTCTTTTGTGATGAGGTATCTTCCTTAAGGCTGTTGTCCTCTTGCTCATCATCGGATACGGATATTTTCTCGGAGGTGCGCATGGCGTCGTGCAGCGTGGGGCGCTTTGCCACACGTTTGTGCTCAGTGCGCTTGAAGGTTTAATCACAACAAATCGAGTGAGATAGCGTACATTGAGCTAAAGCTAGAGGTCCCGTACCACTGCTACGCTATCGATTCCCCTGAGCTTATACACCAACGTTAATACTTCGAAGATGTCAGGTCTCTGATCTGGGTCGGGATTCAGCATGAATTCTGGTTTGAAACCGGAACTGTTAGCGTAGACCTTATATTCGATAGAAGCGTCTGAGAACTTACTGATAAGTGAGTGCAAAGTGTTGGTGTAGGGCGAATCCTCCGGTATGGTGAAGTTGACGTTCAAAATTTGCAGTGAGCCGGTCTCTTCAAATGGCGGTTTGAAGAATGCCAGCCGGTAGAGAAGACAACCCAACGCCTGGAGCAGGAAGCAGGAATCAGAGACAATGGTAGCTAATTCAGACAAGTCTGTTGTACTCGTACCCAGACATCTACTTTCTCATTTATAACCTTGCCCCTATATCGATACAAATCCAAAAGCTCTGGAGCTCTGCACGATCGCCTTAACTTACACGAGCAAAATAGTTGCGGGGCAATGACTCACATACCTGTAAATCGCTGTAGTGTACCGGGTAATGTTGTCTTCCACCCAAGAGGTTTCACGTTGATTGGTAGGTGCCATGACGATACTTGTGGCGCTTCCAAAATCGCAAAGTTTGCATGAGCCATCCTCCGACATCAACACGTTCTCCACCTGATGGGTTAGGCAGAATGGTGATTGTTATTAACAAATTGGTCTGTGATGTTATGATCAGGAGCGATGCCTTCAAGTCGCGATGAGCGATAGGAGGATTTTGGTCGTGCATGTGGGCTACGGCTTCGCAAATCTCAGAAAACATCTTCAGTACTTGGGCTTGTGGCAGTGGCTGCTTCTGCTCAGCATGTCGATTGAGCACCGTCACAAGCGGCTCTATCAAATTACGATCAGAAATGATCCGTAAGTTAACAACGCTGGCCTTCATGAACCCTCGTTGGCATGCCACACGCACCAGAGCAGTACTCCATGAGAATGTAGACTTCGTCGGCTGTGGATTGGAACGCCTGCTTCGAATCAGCGGTGATGACTGCCGACCCGACGAAGTTGACGATGTTCTTGTGCGCCAGTCGCTTCTGCTTCATCAGATCATCAGAGACCATAAGACGTTCGCGTTGAGCCACATCAATCGCGACGTGCGCGAGTTCAGAGCCAACGTGTCTTGGATGAGGACACCGAGTGGGGAAAAGGCTTTACGTACCATGAGGGCTATCTCGCGCTGTATGGCCTGCATCTCAGCAGTCTCCTGCACCAGGACTCGCTTCAACGCGTAGTGCGTGCCGGAGTCGCAGTCCTTCACCAGAAACACGTACGAGAAGCCACCTGCCATTTGATTTTTAAAAAAAATAATGCAAGCAAGATTATTAATTTATGCACGAACTTAATCCACGAAAAGTCTTGTTATTTGTTCAATTATTAACGAATATTGAACAAATAACAAGACTTAAAATATGTGAAGCCTGTTAGAAAATAAAATAAAAAAACATTGATTCAAAAATGTAATGATAAATTAATCGGGAGGTAATAAATACCTTCGCCGAGTTCTTTCAAGAATTCGACCTTGTGGCCCCCGACAGTAATCTTGCGTCCTTTTATCTTCCCCATGGCAGCTGTCGCATGTAGAGACACCAAAAATTGAATATTTGTTTAATGCAGGAAATAGGTTCGAAAGGCCAGAACCCAAAAAAAAAAGTTACGAAGGATTTATCGATAAATCGAAAAAGAATGTAATATCAGAATATTAATAATAAATTGGCGCGAACGGGCAACGGCCTCTTTTCCGCAAATAAAGTCAAATGCAAAACCCGAAATTATTCCAATTTCGCGACACATGCGTGCTTCACATTCCATTCAATTCGAAGCTATTCCAATCACGCAACTGCTTTGCTGATAGCCACATTCCTATCGTATTACTATCTTTGGTTCTTCCATTTCGGCTAGGCGCCAACGAGCACAGATGGTGGTGCGTCCTGTTGCTGGCTGGGTTCTCATTGGCTTCACATGTTTCTGGTTCACTCTACTGGCTGTTACTCAAGGTTTTTACACTTTCTTATCACTGTCTTCAAAATTACTAACCACGTCACTGCCGCAGGCGATACTGCCGGTGACCCTATGCGTCCCCAATTTCACGTGATGCCGGAGCGCTCTGGATGAACGACCCCAACGGCCCGGCCTTCTTCAACGGCGTGTACCACCTGTTCTACCAGGTACCTCGGTGCTCATATGGACAAAGTCTTCCTTTTATGCCCACTTTGGGTGGTGCTGACCGCTGGTGTTCTCGTGACGATACACAGCACAATCCAGTGAGCCTTGATTGGACCAACATGCATTGGTACGAACCTACTCAACCCCATCTTAACTCCTATTCTTTCTCCTGACAATTTCCAGGGGACATTCGGTATCGAGGGATCTTGTGTTCTGGAAGCATCTGCCGGTGGCGCTGGCTCCTGGACCAAGCGCCTATGACGCAGGTGGCATCTGGTCGGGAAGCATATCGTTCGATCCCACCACAGGGAACCCAATTGCTCTATACACCGGTAAGTCCACCTTCTTCGTCCCTGTTCATTGTACACACAGTTAACCGATTCTTTGTTGATCAGGAGTAAATCCACAAGTGCAGTGCATAGCCTACCCGGCGAACCTATCAGACCCGTTCCTCACCAACTGGACCAAGTTGCCTTCCAATCCTTTCATTCCTGCTCCTCCTTCTGGGTATCCACAATCCCAGTTCCGTGATCCTACCACTTCATGGTATGGAGGAATTTGATTGATCAGCAACCTTTGTATGAGAGGTCAACTAACTTGAGCCGTGCCCAATGCTGATACGCCTTTTGCAGGAAAAGCACCGATGGTTCGCATTATATCGTTGTAGGTTCGAGCAATGGTACGTACTTCTCACTGCTCCTATTCGTCGTCATCGTCTGACCCATCATGCAAATAGACAATGGTGGAGCTGCTCTGCTTTACCGGTCAAAGACAGGCAAGCTTGTTGACGCGCAGTATGTGGGCCAGCCTCTGGCTCACGCCTCGAATGTTCAAGTTGATGGCTCTATGTGGGAGTGCCCAGACTTTTACCCGCTCGGCAACGGTACCTGCTACTCTCCTAACACACTTGCCGAATGTAGCGCCATGCTAACCCGAAATATGAAAACTACAGGCGACACTTGGGTACTCAAGGTCAGTTCTCAGGCTCTCAGTTATGGCGATCACTACTACACAGGAACGTACGTAGTCGCAACACAGCCATGCATAGAAGGTTAGCTCAATCTGGTACATTCAACAGATACAATCAGCACAATCAGTCTTTCCAGGCGAAGGTGCACTCTGTTTACGATTACGGCAGCAAGTTCTACGCATCCAAGTCTTTCCTGGACTCCAATCCGGCCCGACCCCAGCCCAGGCAGATTCTGTGGGCATGGATCAAGTGCGTGTCGCCTTCATCCTCGAAAGCGTGGTTCCGCCGTCCTCATCATAGCACATCGAACCCAGTGAGGCTGATGACAGGGACTCACAACGAGGATGGGCAGGAGTGCAGTCCCTTCCTCGTCACATTACCCTTGACAAGGACGGCACCCTGTTGGTAAAGCCTATCTCTGAGCTTGCAGCTCTAAGGTGCATTGATGTTGTTCAGCGAGTGTCCCATTTACCCAGGCGATGCTGATCGTTTTGCTCTCTCAGATTGCCTGATGGCCAGCTTCACCTGAAGAACGTTGTCCTCGCCGCCGGTAGTGCTTTCCCACTAAGAGGGCTCGAAGCTGTGCAGGCCGAGATCAGCATTCAGTTCGAATACATCGGAGCTCCACCCGGCGGTAACCGTTGTCCCTTCCTTCCGGCGTTTGTTCATCTAAACTTAACTTGATGAGTGTGAGTAGAGCTCTATCCGCAAGGATCCAAGTTCGGCGTGCACGTGCTGCAGTCCACTGATAAACGAGAGCAGACGGGCATCCTACTGCAGGGCAGGATGCGTCCAACGAAAGGTAACTTACTCTTGCGTGTAGTTGTGAGGAATCATGCTGAGCCACAAGAACTGCAAACAGGACTTGACTTGCCTGGCGGTGACTACCGTTCGCTTCAAGTTGCAATCAATGACTTCACATCGTGTGAGAACGCTTGTAATGCGGATGTGCTGTGCCAAGCGTGGACTCTCATTCTCGGTATAACTCTGTTATCTTCATTGCTCACTGGTTACGTCGTAGTGGCACTTATGATGAGTCTTCAACGCAGGCACGCCTGGACGTAACAACTGCTGGCTCAAGTCTGACATCCCCGCCAGCAATCCCAACACTCAGACGATCTCCGGCGCCAAAGGCCAACTGCGTTCCGACAGGTTGGCACACCATTACACATCAAATAGGAACTATGGTTAATAGCCTTCCCCTTGTCCACACTCTAGGTCGGTCTCTTCGCTCTACCCAAAGGCTGACAAGTTCGATGAGTTCGGACCGCTCTTCCCGACGCGATCGAGCACCAATTCTACGATGAGCCTGCACGTCTTCGTGGATCACTCCATCATTGAAGCCTTTGCCAACGGAGGGAAAGAGCGACTGACCACGCGAGTGTACCCCACGCTGGCCGACAGCACGCACGTGGAGCTCTTCGTCGAGAGTGAATACGATGTTCGCATTCTCTCCCTCGACATATGGCAGCTCGGTTCCATCTGGGAAATGTGAAACCTGCAACTGTAGACTTTCACTGATGATACGATGAAGAGTTGAGCATTTAGTAACTAACTGCGCACAGTGCCGGATCAGTGTGACAGAATGCATGAGGAATAAATAAATAAATAAGTACGTGCAGATAGGCTCTGACTTGAGTGCCGCTCGAAGGGCGATCACTTCTTGGCTTTCTTCTTGCCCTTAGTGCTGGCTTCGGAGGGTCCCGACAGAGACTGAGAGAAGGAAGAGAAGGCATTCATGATCGAGCTGATGGCATCGGGTGGCGGTGGTTCCTCCTTGCCCTTCTTGCCCTTCTTCTTCTCTTTTTCCTTCTTCTCCTTTTCCTTCTTCGCCTTTTTCGCTGCATCCTTGTCCTCCTTCTCTTTACCCTTCCCTTTCCCTGCTGCTTCAGCCCGGGGAGAGACCGACACATTCTGGCTGGACGATGAAATGGTAATGATGTCCATGAAGTTAACTCGGTGCGATTTCGATCTGTGTCATTCCACCACGGGAAAGGATCAGCATAGCAGAGGGCAGAGAAAAGTAGACAAGATACGTCGTACTTGGTGGTGAAGAAGAGACCCATGCACTTCTCCTTCTCTTCGCCAGAGTTGAACTTTACAACATAGTCCTTACGGCCCACAAGCACTCGAATGCAGAATTGTTCATCTGGCGTTCCATTCATATCACTTTGTCCATTGAAACAGCGGTCGTTAAGAAAGCATACCCTTTGTGTCCGATATGTCTTGTACGTCCACCTGCGTGAGAGGCGCGTAGGCTGCCATCTTCCAAGATGCGTCCGACCTCGTGATGAGCGATGATACTCGTCCAACAGTGGATCTGGGTAAGACACAGGATGTTAGGCAAGCGATACAATGCTCTGTATTTGCTGCGCACTTACCGAGGACGAGCCAGGAGAAGCATATCGTTGAAGAGGAAGAAATGCATGTTGGGCTTGAATCCCTTGCTATCGCTCTTCCGATAGTTGAATTCGCCCTCCTGCACGAGATATCTTTGTTTGGAGAGTAGGGACTGTACGCACGGTGAAGTTGTGAGATGGTGATGCACGTAAAAGGTGACGATATATGAGATGAGCGTACGATATCGTCCACGAATGCTTCTTGGATTTCAAGTAGCTTCTGGCTCATCTCTGCCTGCTTCTTCTCACTAAGTGAATGGGGAAAGAGTAAGTTTCATACTCAGCTCAAACTCAATAATGAAGGAGTGGTACCTATTGATGTATTCAGTCATCTGCTTGACATCACTGAGCGCTCTTCCAATGTTCTTGTAGTCCTTGTGCCTGGAACCGGTGAGCTTTTGCAGCTCCTGTAAGAGCAGGATATATCTGTGCCAAACGTGTATCGATCAATCAACTGGAAATGGAAATGCCTCACCCAATTTAGTACCTCGGCAGTCTCTGGATTGGATTGATGAGCAAGGTAGGTAGATCCCGACCACGGCATTCTGGATCTCTGCAAATCAATTGTCACGCAGAGTTCACACTGTGAGAACGGATCAAGGACAGCTGAAGCAAGAAGCTGGCGGAACCTGTTTGCCTCGGCGAGGAACTGCTGGAAGGGTTTCTTCTTTTTCTGACACTTGGAGAGTGTGTCCAATGAGTTGTTATAGTTATTCACTGCAAGTTGGGCAACATGACGACTTGAGTTAGCACTGGGCCGGGATCTCAGTTTAGCTGATGTGATGCTACGTCGTACCGTACTGAGTGTACATCTTGAACGACACGATCTGTGACGTCATAGGACCCATAAAGTTGAGCAAGTTAGCATCACGTAGTGAACGTGAATTGGAGGAAAAGAAGAGTACATATTTAGCGAGGACATTTGCGAAAGGACCATTCTCCGCACCAGGTAGCGCTTCACGCAGCTCCCTCACCAAGTCGGCGTGGAGCTGCTGGATGTCCTTGATGTTGGCAAAGACAGCTGCAACCTAGACCCATGGTCACCACACACCCACAAACAAAAGGAAGGCGTAAGTTCAAAACGTCACACACTGCAACGTCCCCTGGTGGGAATTTAACTCCGAGCTCGTTGCATTACCTCGTCCTGCGTGAGGATCGGTCTTCCCCGTCCTATGGCCTCTTCTAGAGGTCTCAAGAATACCCTGCTCATTGCAGTTAGTAGTGCGACCGCGGTGGGAACTGTCTCTCGGCAACCCCGCAACCACGCGTACCGCACGATGATGTCGAGACATGAGGAGTAGGTCTCTTCCGTCTGCACTATCTCATTCACGACCTCCTTGCGCTGACGGTTCTTCTTTTCTGTGCATCGATATATACACCACGTCGAGGTGGTTCAGTCGTTGTCGTAACCCTTCTTTCATCTATGGAAACAAAGGCAAAGGTCTCTTACCTTGCTCTTCGGGCAGTGGCCGCTGAGAGTGGGAGGGGCTGGCTCCCATGTTCTACTCGATGGATTCTTACGCTTCTTGTGATATATACAACCAACGTCGGGGGGTTGTTTTGGACTCTTCCGCGGGCTGTGCTTCGCCTTCAATTTGAAACAACCACAGCGGCATGCTGCGGCCAGATAAGAATTCGAAGCGCAAACATTCTTTAAATACTTAAAATTCAACAAATAATTTAAATATTTAATATTCCTGTGATCTCATTCACATTCTTCACATAACTCTCTCTTCTTGGAAATACAGAAAATTGAAAAGTACCGATGGTCTTCATCCAACAACACACCATTTTTTATAGAGATGAACAACCTGCGGGTCGTACGTTGTAGCCCAACGTTGTGCGGCCGTGGCCTTGTCCGGTCCGCATCGGCTACTCGTACCCCTGCTGCGTCATTCTTGTTCGATCCGGCAGCACCGTCCGCAGTACGAAGTAATAATACAAGCAATCCGACCGGCCTGCCCCGATCTCTGCTGCTCTTCGTCTCCCCCGCTCGTCCCTACTCGGCCACCGCGACAGCCCGACCTACTCCTTCATCATCCATATCGACGAAGGACACCACAATGTTGGCAGAGGATGACATGCCGATCATGGACATCCACACATTCGATGAGAAGGCGTCGGCCCCGTTCCGTCTCAGCTCCAAATTCCTGGCCAAGTTCAGAGATCGACAGCCGCCATTCGGATTCAACGGCTTGGGAGGTAAATTTCTCCTTTTTCTATATTTTAACCGATTAATTTCCTCTGTATAGAAATTTTAGATCGGATTATATCTCAATTTAAAAACAAAATGAAAAATAGAAATAGATGGATTGATTGATCAAGTGCATTCTGTTAACGTGTTACAGATTTCGTGTACAGACGGACGTACTCGCGATTAAAAAAGGACGGGAACAAGGAGGAATGGTACGGAGAACAGAGTCTGAATCATATGCAGATTCCTACGTAACGGAAGCTGACTTTGAGTGTCTCTTGCTTGTTGTCGTTGGACATTCTTCTTCACCCAACACCGGGACAGGTATGAAACGGTGGAGCGGGTGGTGACGGGAACCTACAACATGCAGAAGCGATGGATCGAGCAGCACCAACTAGGCTGGAACCCACGGAAAGCACAGAAATCGGCACAAGAGATGTACACACGCATCTTTGAGATGAAGTTCCTACCCCCAGGTGAATTTCTTGATGAGCCCAAGTAACGTGGTAACGTATGTTAGCTGACATCAAGCGTACCGTTGTAGGTCGTGGTCTCTGGGCCATGGGTAGCAGCATCACCGAGGAGAGAGGCT
>CDEZ01023140.1:717-23603 GCA_000826365.1 Acanthamoeba royreba | reverse complement strand
GTTCGCCGATCTCTGCATTCAGCCAAGGCATGCTGCGTGCATTAGGAGCGGACATAGAACAAATTAACTTTCCTCTTCCTCAAGCTTTACACGCGGAGGCAGTGTAGGCTGCAAGAGTGAAAGCACACACTCACACATTCCCTCTTTGATTGATCTTTCATTGTCTCTGTAGGCAGAACCAATTCAGCAGCAGAAACTATCCGTCAGCGTGAGTGAGAGACCAGAGGCATCAACAAGTTTGCCTAGTCACAAGGCAGTGCAACCACCGTCGAGCGAGCTAGCGAACCTCGCGCCTGCCCATCTACCCCAACCTTCTCCCAAATCGCCTCTGGAAGCCAAACCTTCTCTTCCGCCACGAGCACCAGCTCCAGGTAACACTCTCCTTGTCTGGGCAGATTATGTGGTTCTCATCAGCGGTTGATAGGTTCCGTATCTGTGTCCAGCTCAGCACCTCCCGCGCCTACCTCTGTATCACGACCCACAGTTCCTACTGCTCACCACTCCTCTGCGCCTCCGTTTGTATCGACTGCGTCCGGCCGTCCGCCTGCCCGACCTGGGCCTCAGGCCAATACCTCGCGAGGTGCTCCAGTTCCGCCTTCCACACGGTCTAATACGCCAACTGCTCCTTCCTCCGGGTCGAGCAGCACAAGCCAGCCGGGAGTGCTCTCGCCCCCGGCTTCAGCTTCCCCGCAGCTTATGACTCCATTTGGCGAATTGGCAGAGGTGAAGAGGGAGGAGGAAGATTCCTTCAACGAGGCACTGTCGCTTGACATGGAGATTCCAGAGGATGAAGGCGACGACCTCGGCATTGGTGGCGGGATGCAGCCAGAGATCGAGCATCCACACGACGAGATTGTGAGCCTAGGACCATCTGAAGTAGCGGAGGAGGACTTCTCCCTGCCCGAGGAGGAACTGGCAGGCATGGAGAATGATATCTACGACGAGTGAGAGGAGAACATCTAAGCCAATCTTTGTACAGTCTTGTACATAATCGTGTTACTTGGACTCATTCGCCGTTCGCACCTCACTGTGGGCCATCAGCAGGAGCATCCTGTGTTTTGGCCGAAGTTATGGTCACTGTATCACAACAAGAAGAGGAAGTGAAGAGCAATCAGCAAAGCTCATCGAGCACGAGAACGGCTAACATGGGGTATACCTGGAGATCGTATTTCGCGGTCCTTGGGCTATCATTCTCTGTCGTGCTACCACAGCTGCCTCACGAGCAAGATGGGTAAATACCTCGGCCACTCCCGTGTTGGCCTTAGCACTGGCGAGGAAGTGCTTACAGTCGCAGTTTTCGCTCCACTCCTCCGCTTCAAGTGCTGTCACCTGTGTGACCGATTTGCATCTCAGTTGGGGCGTACAGCATCACAGCCATTGGGCTCGTGATCCGCGCACCTGACGGGAAGACTGGATGTCGATCTTGTTGCCCACCACAACCATGGGCACCTTGGCGCCAGCTGTTCATTCATCACATGCTGTTGGCCTTCAGCTGGGTGATCACGTACAGGAGAGGGAGCACTCACCCATGGCTTGAAACTCGGACAGCCACCCATCAAGGGCGAGGAAGGACTTGTGCGAGGTGATATCGTACACCATAAGACACGCATCCGCGCCCCTGAAGTAGAGAGGACTGAGACTCCTGTAGCGCTCTTGGCCAGCCGTGTCCTTGCAAAAGCAAAGGTAAGTGATGCAAAGGTGCCACGGCAAACTTTATGGGCCGAGAGAAAGAGTAAATACCCACATCTCCAACTTTATAACTCCGTCGTCCGAGGGTAAGTCTTTGGTGACGAAGGCAGCCCCTATGGTCGAGTCATGCCTATCGTACCAGTGTTGGTAGGGTCGTTCATTGAGCACAAACCTACTCCACGTACCTCTCGAACTTGTCAAAGACAAACCGCTGCACAAGAGCCGTTTTGCCCACCCTGCACCGTTTCCGAATAAATCCAAGAGGGGATACGCACAGAGGAAGGAGGACGGTGGTACCCGCAGTCGCCCACTATCACGACCTTAGCAGTTATACGGTCCCCTGCCGCGGCCATTTTCAAAGGTGTTGGGATGAAAGGAGCACCACCTGGAGGAGGCAACGCCCTTTTCTTGGGGGGGAGAGAGGAATGCGGAAAGAGCGAAAGCGACAAAAAACGCAAAGCTGCCATGCGCCGTTTCGTTGATAGAGGCGAAATTACCGGCACGAGAATCCTCGCGTACAAAACTCACTGTGGGAGGAAGGAGGAGAACCACCACACGCCGAGGACACGTGTAGAAACAGTTCGCATCCAATATGAAGGGCGACGGCGAAAAGAACGAGCTCGGCACGATCGGATTCTGGAGTCTCATTCTCTTCTCTTCCGCTTACTCTTCGGTCTGCATGTTTGAGAGGAGAGAATGAGAATCAAGACAACTCACGTGAATCTACGAAAATGGTACCTTGGAGGGACTGCCACGCCATCTACCAAGTCTCTTCTCGTCTTCCATCAGCCGCTGCAGTGATGGATCACCAGGGTTCATGTGGCCTTGTGACTGGGGATAGCTCGAAGCCAGCGGAGGCAGATGGTGGGGTATGCCATAGCCTCCAGTTGGTAGTGGATGTGCTGTAGGTGGGTAAGCGTGATGCTGACGTGGTTGGGTCTGCCCATAGCTTTGCGGACTTATAGGGAAATGCGATGAGAGCGAGGAGATCGGAGAGACAGAGGAGGGTGAGGCCGGGAAGGACGAATACATCGAAGCTGCGTGTGGTGGTAGAGATTGCGGTGGTTGAGGCTGATACGAGGCATACTGCGGAGCCGGTAACATGGTTGGTGAGGAGTGTGGCGACCCACCAGCCAGGTGACGCAAATGTGGTGGATAGGCTGATGGCGGCACCTGTTGAAGAGCATAGTGCGTGTAGGAACCGCCATACTGGGGCATGGCTGCCAATTGATGTGGAGAAGGGTGCTGCGATGGCTGCCCGGCTCCATAATACTGATGAGAGTGCATGGTCTGCGCGTGGCCGGAGAAACCGGAAAGTACGGGAGAATGTGCGGGCAGTACGGGAGAACGAGTGGGAAGAGGCGGCAGGGCCGATGAGGCCGGCGCGCCAGTGGGAAGCGGCGGCGGGAGGCCCGATAGAGCACTTACTGATGGTGATGAGTGCATGATGGGGAAACTCGACGTAGGCGGAGGAACGCCTTGACGCATCCTGCTTTCCTCGCGGCGATGTATCTCCTCTTCGAATTGCCGCTCCTTCTCTTGTCTGTGCTTCTCGACCTCCTCATCCTTCTTCCTCCGCTCGGCTAACTCAGGGGGAAGATACTCATCATCTGAGTTATGTTTTCGCTTCTTGTTACCACTGGTCGGAGTGCTGCCGCCAACTGATCCAGAAGCTCGCGAGGAACGAGTGGAGCCGCTAATGACGCTAGTCCGCGGAGTAGGAACAGTTTTGGTGCGAGGGCTGCTGCGAGTGCCGCTTCTTGCTGCCTCTTTCTTGGAAGCTGCATTCGAATCCTGATACTCTTCATCATCATTCTCGCCCGCGTCGTCATCGTCATCGTCATCAAGGAAACTGAGTTCTTCTGCGCTCAAGGGAGACGGATTCCGTCTACTGCTGCGGCTGGCTTCCTTCTTCGGTGTCTTCTTCTCTCGACTACTTGTCTGTTTCTTCTCCAAAGGCACGGCTTCACCACCAGTTGTCTTCTTATGTATTCTTGTATGCGCGTTGAGGCCGCGGCTGTTCGTGAACTCCTTGCCGCAGGTTGGACATATGTACGCGGCGGACTGCGCTTCCTTGTCGTCTAAAGATCAAATGAATGAGAACACTTTCTTATCAGATTCACCACTGAATAAAAAGAGAGGTACCCGTGGCCGAGGTGGCTTCCTTTTGCTCGCCCTCCGTGGCGGCGCCTCCGCTCTTCCTCTTCGAAGTACGAAACTTGGGAATGGGCTCGTACTCATCTAGATCCCAGAACCGCTTAGGAGCCTTCACGCGCCTCTTACCCAGATCAATGTCTGGATTCCGCGCTAAGTTTTCGAACTCTTCACTAAGATCTGGCTTGCCCTCTTCATCATCGTCGTCTTCTTCCTTTCCACCGTCATTTTGTTCCTCATTCTCTTCCTTCTTCTTTCGCTGTGCCTTTGGTTTAGGCTTCGGCTTACTGCCTCTTCCTTTCTTCTCTGTAGTAGGGTCGTCCGTGTCCTCCTCCTCGATCTCGCTTCTTCCTCGTTTTCTGCTACTTTTTCGCACGGGCGTCTGCCTCTTCTTACCCTTGGGAGTCTGTTCCTTCTTTTTGCTCTTCTTCTCTTCTTCATCTTCAATTGCATCATCATGCTCGTCGTCATCAGCCGCATTTTCGTAGTCTTCGTCCTTGTACTCCTCTTCTTCGTCGTCTTCAACCTTCTTTGATCTCTTGCTTCTTTGCCTTGGCGTGCTGGTAGCACTCTTCCGCTTCCGCTTGTCCTTTTCTGCTTCCTGATCCTTCTCTTCCTCCTGATTGCTCACCTCGCCTGCTTGCTCTTGTTTTGTTTCTTCTTTCTCACTCGCATTCTCTCCTGTGTTCACATCACCTTCTTGGGCATTCTTCTGATTATCGTTCGCTGGGCTATCCTTTTTCACCTCATTCGGTATGCCCTTCTTTGCATTCCCTTCTGCCTCCATCCCATCTTCCTCCTCTTCCTTCTTGTTTGTCTGTGCCTGCTCTGCGGCAGCCGTCTCGTCCTTTGCCGCCACCTTGTCATCCGACACCTGCTCTTTCTGGTTATCATCATGTCCACCTCCCTCCGTTCCGTTGGTATCTGGCGCCTCCGCTTCGGCCTCTTCCAGGTCCTCCTTAGACAATTGTGTCGTCTTCGTCGTCACTGTCGTGCCGGCATCATCTTCATCGCCGGTGGAAGAGGAGGGTAGTGCAGACAGCGTTGTCTCTTCGCCGTCCTTACTGACCTCCTCTCCGCTCCGCCCTACCGGGGCCGCCTGTTCCGGTTTCACTGGTTCCATCAAGATGAAACCTCACCCGACAAAGCCGTGCTGCTGTCTCTCTTCTGCATAAAAGTAGATCAACAAATTGCAATCAGATCACATAATAATCAATAAATAATGATGTAACTTTAAAAACTAAAACAAGGAACACTGCCGGTTCTATTAAAAAGAAGAGCAATTTTTTGGCCCCAAGGGACGTAACAAACCGAGCGAATTTCATCAACAAGAAAATGCCTTAACTTGGTCTAATTATTTAATAATTAGACTAAGTTGGCAAAAATAGAAATACCTTAAATTGACCGTAGTGCACCCGCGTTTCGTGTGCTCACTCAAGCCAAAGTTTGGTGCAGGTAAGGAACCCAAAACAAACGCCCCCTCAAGTCTCTCCAGAGGCACAGAGCCGTTGCGCGCGTGTCGACAACAATGCCAAGAAATTATATTCCGATGTGCATTTGCGAACATAATTGACATTCCAGCCAGAGCGACGTTTGGCGGGAAACCGAAACAGGAATCATCTGTATCGGCGTACGCAGCGCTCACGAGGACGAGGCGTGCATGCGGCACTCACGAGAGGAAGGGTCGCACTGCGCGTAGGGACGCAAGCGAGGGTCGTCGAGTTGTTTCTTTCTTACGCATGCACATCTGAGAGGAAAAGTGAGATGATCTGTACAGACGGTTGGGTATGAATAGAAAACGGGAGAGTTCCTTACCTCGTTTCTTTCGCCGTGGCACTCTTGAATTGTCTGGGATAGCCCTTCCACGTCCTCTGTATGCCTGCATTCCAGAAAGGGCGGGGAAGGTCAGTAATTCCAGCTCCCTACCACACTTGGGTATTTCTTACCGCCGCTCGCTTCCGTGCACCAAACCCAGGCCCCTTCAGCTTCGGACCAGCGAGTATTGCAATCAGGGAACTGTTGCTTCTCTTCCTCTTCACGCTCTGCCCTGTTGAGTGTAAAAAATTTAGGTACACCCAAGCCATATGCCACGGTTGGCCACTCTGCGTACGCTGTTTTGACCTTGTCCAGCTTGCTCTTTACCTTCTTGAGAGCTGCAGTGCTCTTGCCTGTTGAGTCATAGAAACGCCCTAGAATGAAAAAGCAGGGAAATGCTCTTAGTCTATCTTTAACATGCGACCATGGAAGGGTAAGTGCGTACCAATAAGTTTGCCCACATAGGTATATTGCTCATCAAAGGTCTTTTGCCATTCATGGATGACAGCAACCTGCTCAGGCTCCAGATCGTCAACATCATCCGTCAAGCTCTCTTCATCAAAAGCACCTGAAGAAAGCCATCAAGGAACAGCCATCAAAGACCTGTGTATCTAGCGACATGCCAACAGTTACGCACCGGTCACAAACGAGCGGGAGGCATCACGCCCGGAGAAGAAGGAGTACGAGCCGCCCTTTGCGTAGAACTTGCTTCCTTTCGTCACATCGTACACCTTACCTGCCGTTCACATTATCACTTATTAGGAAAATCATTTTATCGAAATTATTAATAATAACAATAGAAATAATCAATAGAAATAAGAAAATCGGTCAAAGAGAGTACCCAAAAGGCCGAGCAGGATAGGCTTGGAAGGGTCACTGCCATCGTGCTGCCGCAGTTGCTCTGCAGTGTAGAGCTTGGGCACAAGCTTGGGTGCAGCGCTCTTGCTGGCTGATGGTGAAGGGGAGGAAGAAGGTAGGAAGGACTTGGCGACCGCCAGCCACTCGACCTCCGACACGGCAGCCCACGCGCGGCCCACCGCACCTGAGGCCTGATCGAACCCCATCTCGAGCCGCTGGGCCACGCGGGGCTCGAAATGGTAGAGGGCAGCAACCAGCCCCACCAACACGGCCAATACGAGGCAGACCACACCGAGGACCTCGTACAGACGGGCCGTCGAATCGTAACCGGAAGATGGCGGCCGCTGGCGAGCTTTTCTCTGCGAAGAGGGAGCGGGCGTGGGTGCCTTCGTTGCTACTTCCGTTTTCTTCTCCTTCTTCACTGGCCGCTGTCGCAACTGATTCCCCTTCCCCGCTACGTCCGCCATCTTGCAAACTCAACAGGCACACAGGTTGGTTTTCGAAAGTGCTTTTACGTTTCGTTTTTATGTTTGGATTTACGCAAATTCCTTAAAGCCTCCATCTCGGTATTTCAATCATGTTGAGCAGCACAATGTTTAATAGAGGCAGACGACGCCAACATGCAAACTGCCTGAGGATGGTATTACAGATCACGCTAGGGAGAGGTAGTGCTGCTTCGCTCTGTCCCAATCCCGCTGTATCCGATGCGTGCATGATTCCTCGCACCGATCGCGCGTCTACACAGACCGCAAACATCGGTGACGGTTGTGTTAGTGAGGATGGTCCTCTTAACTGTTTTCATGTATGCAGAGAGAGATATACCCGTTTCCTTGCCTCCTCAACAGCCGTTAGAATCATGGTTTGTCTCTCGTTGCTGGAATGATCACCGCGAGTCAGCTGAGTACCATCACAATAGCAGAGGATGCAGCCACAACAAAGGACGTACTTGAGGTAGCCGGTGACGTCAAGGTCCTCCAGCGGCTCGAGCGGCTGGAAGGAGGACTTCACGTCGAGCGCACGGAGACTCTTCTCCAGCTTCTTGACGTCATACGACGGGGACCTACCAGCATCGCGCGGGTGCGGCAGCCGGTGCCCGGTAGGCGTCTTGGCGGGNNNCGAACGCAGTCCCGCCTCTGCAGGTTCCTCATCGATCGATGCCCCCTTGCCTTTTCGAACTGGCGTGAGGGTGGCATCGCTTGGTTTTCGTCTGCTTGGAGGAACTGTGGAGGCAGAGGCGGAGGGAGAAGGGAGGGTGCAAGAGATGGGGGAAGAAGGATAAGAAGAGGAAGAAGAGGACACGTAATGGTGGTGATGTCGAGCACTGCTTTGCGCGGATTGGAGCAGCCTGCGGGCTTCCTCCTCTATTTGTTCGACATTTCGCTGGATGACGAAGGAGGGACGTTCAATTAATTGTGTGATCTTGCGTGACTGTTCGAGTAGGGTTGCGAAGCTCTGCTGCTGCCGTTCATCTCGTTGCGATCCCACGCTAGCCATTCTTGATTTTTTGCTTTCTGAAATGTAACGGGAACCCAAACATTACACAAAACACCAAATATTTCGGAAATCGTTTAGAAAATTTAGCAAAAGCTTTAGTTTGGCGCTACTCATTTCCTCCCTGATGGACACGAGCAAGGTCGTGGAGCTGAACGTTGGGGGGACCCACTACGCAACCCTCCTCGCGACTCTGCTCCGTCAGGACTCGATGCTCTCAGCCATGTTCAGCGGACGCCAGGAGCTCACACGAGCACCGGACGGTCGAGTGTTCGTCGATCGTGATGGCGAGCTGTTCAAGTATATACTCCAGTACCTGCGTGATGGCGAACTTGATGTGGTAGCCCTCGAATCGGGTATACGAGAGCGGCTCAAGCGGGAGGCGTCCTACTTCTGCCTTCCGGAATTGGAGGACAAGCTGCGTGCAGTGCCTGCTACCACAGGAGGGCAGGAAGAGCCTGATAGTGTGGTGCTGATGGTCGACAAGCTGCTGGGCAACTGGTGGTCTGTGCAGGGACGACACGCGGACTGCATCCCCGCTTCGGATCGGCAGAAGATCACGGCTGCAAACGTGGCCGAAGCGGCATCGAAGCTGGCGGCAATCTACCAGCAGGCGGGCTATCGCCTCACCTCCATGGTTCCCGCGCACGGGGGCCTCTGTCTTCTCTTTCACAAGTTGTAACGTACGCACTTGCAGATAATCTGAGAGTAAGGGGCTAGTTGTTTTGATAGAAGCCACCGCTCACAATCTGCACAGTTGCGAAATCCCGCGCAGCCTGCATCACGGCTTGCTTGGACAGAGAGTAGCATCCGTGGATGTTGATGCGCTTGAGCGAGGGTAGACCCTTGAGGACACCCACAAGAGCCTCGTCCTTGAGGCGTGTCACCATCCTCAAGTCCAGTTTTTCGATCCAGTTCGCGTTGGCGTGGTCATCGTCGATCGTACGCAGCAGTGATGGATGCTCCAAACCTGTGGCGCCAACAGCCTTTACGCAGCGCACACGGAGGAGCCCGGTCAGGTTCGTCACTTTGGTGCAGCCTCCGATGTTGATCTCCTCCAACTCTTTGCTCTGGCTTGTCAGATGCTTGGCCAATGCGAGAAGACCGGCATCGGTGAGCTCAGTCGAACCGATCACGTTGAGGCTGCGGAGGTGTGGCATTGATGTGACGATTGTCTCCAACTCGACGTCGGTGATGTTCCAGAAAGCCACGTTAAGCGACTCCAGGCGAGGGCACATTGTCGCAAGCTTGGTGAAGTAGCTGTTCTGCTTCCTCGCGTTATCATCGTGATGGCAGAAGGCGGCTGACATGTTGAGCTCCACCACATGTTCTAGTACGCCATCAGCTTGAAGAAACGGAGTAAAGGGAAGGTCGTTCAGGTGCAGACGTTCGAGTTTTGGGAACACTTGAGGCAAGCGATCAATCGCATTCGGGGTGAGCCTGTAGCACCTCGATACGTCCAGCTCTTTCAAGCCATACGGACCGCGGAGCAGCGAGGCGTTACTGCGGGCATCCTCGCGGATACGTTCCACAAGAGGTAGTACCCAGGCCTGCGTTTCCGGGTCGAGGCGGCAATCCCTCAGTCCACCTTTCTCGTTCGCCTCCTTGGGGTCCTTGTGGAGCATCTCATTCCACACCATCGCGCCATCGATATCATCGAGTGGGAGCAGGATCTCATCGCCGAGGCCTCCGCAGCCCACCAGGCTCCATCGCTCCGCGTCGGGATGAAGACATCGAAGGAGTACCATAGTCAAGGTGCGTAGCGCGCACCCTGACAACAGACACGCAGGTTTAGCTGCCATCTCCTGTTCGGTGTACTCTTCCCAGTCGCCATCCGCCATCAACACCTCGATCTCACGTAGGGTCGAACCTGCGGTGGCTGCTATGCGGATGAGGAGCTCGTTGATGGCATGCTCCTGTCCATCAAGTTCGCGCAGTATTCGAGGGGTGATGCTGATGCGGGAGAGGCTCCGACCGAACATTTCGGCGAGGGCCATGTAGAACGTCCAGCGCTCGATATATTCATCGTTCATCTCAGCCTGTAGCTGTTCAGCATAAGAAGTCTCGGCCAGCACGTGCCACACCTAGCGATTAAGCGAGAGATCCCAGTCCGTTAAGGTGCTGCTGATCACTGACGCTAAGCTGTAATGAGGTGCGGTACCTGCTGAGCCAAGTGCTCGGGCAGTTGCGATGAGTTAAGAGCGGAGAGCTGCTCGGCCTTCTTGACCGTACGTATGACATCCAGACACAAACCGACGAGGTTCGTGGGCCGTGGCAGCGAAAAAGGCTGCTTTCCTCCGTCTTCTGGGTGTCGAGTCCATGCAGCGAAGCCTTCGTACAGCTTGCGGAAGTAAGGCAGATTGCGTGCTTCCTCTGGACTGGAGACTGGGTGACCGCAAGCGATGAGGTAGTTGAGCGCGTCGGCGAACGTGGTGAACTTCATGAACTTGATCAAGTGTGAGGGCAAGAATGTCCACGTCTGAGCTGGCAACTGTTGCGTGACGCATAAGCCAGCAGCAGCAGCAGCAGCAGCAGCCACATCAACGATCGTTAGTCGGTGCAGGGCCTGTAAGGTTGTGCAGTGGCACGACACCAGTGCAGCATGCTTTGGGGCAGTGGATGTATCTATCACTGTACCTCGTTGGGCAGTTCATCCCGCACGACCACGACCTCCTCGTACCACCACCACTCATCTTGTTGACTCTCGCTGCCCGGCTCCCACACGTAGTACCCGTAGCTGTTGGCGAAGAGGATCTTGTCATCTGCACGCGTGATCGACGCCTTCTCGGTGAGCCACAATATTCAATGAAGTCATGTCCAGGTCGACGGCACAGCGCGAGAGGAGGGTGGCCGCACCTGGAGGATGCGTGTGGTCTTTGACGAACTGGAGCATGATAAGCTTGAGGGCGTCGGCGTAGCCCTGACCGGGAGGGAAGAACTCGGGGTTGGTCAGGAACTCCTCCTCCACGGCGCTCGGCGACATGGAAAAGGCGCCTTCACCCCAGTCCTCCTCGCCCTCCACGTCGCCGACCAGCAGGGGGTCGCGATAGTCCAGCGGCACGAACACATTACAGTAGGGACAGAACGCAAACACAGAAATCCCCATCCTGTGTGACCTCTTTCAGTTATTTATACAAAAAAGTTTGAATAAGTAGTTATAAATTTGTTCAATGTTCACAATTATTTCGACGACATGAATTTTCTAGATTTTTCTTTGGTTATATATCTTTGTTCCAAGACAAACAGAATAAGAGAATTTATTTATTTACTGTGTCAGTCGTTCGCCGAGCCGCCATCGCCTGAGTCATCGCCTCGTCTGGAGGCTCCAGACTTCGGACGTTCTCGTCGGCTGCCGCTATCGGGCTTCCTCTTGGGCTGGGCAGGTTCAAGCTTGGCCTTTGTCTTGGCCAGACCACTCGGTTGACGTTTGACCTTCCTGCATAGTGAGTCAGTAGGCTGAACGGTTACGCATTATGACAGACGTCAGCTTGTAAGTAGGTACCTGCTGTCCTCAAGATGGTCAAGATCGTCGTCCTGATCAGCCTTACCCGGGGAGACTCGCTGCTCGGTTTTCTTGGGTCCCGTGCCCTTCCGCACTTTGCCCTTGCGTTCGTCATCCAAGTCATCATCAACGTCGATCCGGATTAGCCTCTTGTCTGTGACGGTCGGTGAAGACGAGGCCGAGGAAGACAACCGAGGCGAGCCTGGCGGTCTACTTTCACTCGGCCTTCTCTCGTGCTTGGGCCTGCTTCCACTTCCGGCGTCGCTCCTGGTCCTTTCGTGCCGTCTCTGGTCTGACTTTTCAGTTATTACCTTGGCAAAGCCAAGACAGAGCGCTGCGAGCTTGGCCGGGCTTAGCTCTTTCTCGATAACATCAACTACTCGGCCATCTGAGTAAAGTAAGATCCCTCTTAACGTTCAGAGGATATACGTTGTCTAGCGATCGTAGGTGACGTACCACTGTCGGCAAGGGAGTTGAGTCGCTTGGCCATCCTGGAGAGGGACGAGGTATCTGTGATATTCGGGAACTGCAGTTGCGCGATAAGAGCTTGCAACTCGAGAAGACGTGCGCTGGGACTTCCGCCTGACCCATAAAGCCAGTGATGAGTGTCACTCTTGTTGGCGAGGACCAAAAATGAGCAGGCAAGCGTACCGCTCTCCCTTTCAGGTGATGTAACTGGGCTTGGAAGGCGTGGTGGGACGCTGAGAGCAGCTGCGATGTTCAGCGCAGGCAGAGATGATGGAGACGACGCGGCACGTGCAAGGGCCACGCGGGGAGAAACTGGAGGAGAAGAAACCACCGGCGTGGATGAAGCTGGGGATAGTGGCCGGCGAGGGGAGACTTCAGGAGGCGATGGTGTGCACAGTTCGGACTTGTCCTTCCATTCCTGCTGCACAAAACATCGGTTGCGTAAGTGCCATAACTCGTGACGGCCATCACTAGTTGGAGGTTGGGAAAGAGGTTGTCTTGGCTTACCCGGCCCTCAAAGATGTAATGATAGTACTGGATCATGACACAGGAAGCATTGGATTGATGTCCTGTTGAGAAGAAGTCCACAGTATTGTCCCGGTTGCGCATGATAGACGGTCCAAATACTATGCCCAAGTTGCTGGCAGACATCTTGTTCTTATCCTGGAACTTCATCACTGTGCAAAAGAAAACGAGCCTTGTCAAATGGCTGCCTACGCTGTTTTGGCGGGTCTTGCATACCTTTGTTCAAGAAGCGGAACAGTTCCTTCGTCATGCGCATGTGCTCGTCAGGTAGATCCACCACAGCTAGCTTTAAGGCATCAGCGCATCTTCTCTCATCATCGATTTCTAAATGCGAAAATGGGCTGTAAGAGCAAAATAGCTGGCCACGCATACGAAAAGAGTAGGAGCACTTACGGCCAGCTGATAAAAAGGCCGTGTGGTTCTCGAAGGGGATGAGAGGAACAGGGCTCTCACGGAGGTAATGTTTCAGGGCGCCGCAAACATCGTGTGGAGAGGTTGCTTCCTTGAAATCTATCTCATCGGCTGGAAGCAGAAAATGAAGAGGTAAATCTCAAGTCGTTCTCACAAGACCACGATGGGATGTGTTCTTTCAAACTCACGTACGTGAATTACGGAAGCTGAGCCAGATCTGCTTGACTGCGGTAGAGGTACCAGAGATACGGAAGATTCCTTCCAACTCGAAGAAGCCTACAGAACGAACTCGGTCAGTTTGTTGCGGCGCATATAGATAGAGGGATAAATGATCCTTACCTTCTTGCTGCTCAAGCCACTCTATCGTGCGGCTGACGACGTCAGCGTTGAGCGCAATGGTATCGTCGGAACCATCCTGAACGAGGATCTTCTTGGCAAAGAGTTCATCTTTGTCGGGTCTATTCTTGAAGAACGACGTAAGTAACTCCCGCTCTCTGCCCCATATCTTTGTCTTTCGCTTGTCGTCGCCGCGTAGCCCTGGTCCTGCAGGGGCCTCCTTGGGTGATTCTTCAGCGTGGACAAGCGGCTGAGCTTGCGCGGGCGGAAGCCCTACAGGAGGCGGCAGCAGAGATTCCCTCTCCTTATCTCGTTCTTTCTCCTTCTCCTTCTCTTTATCCTTGTCCTTTTCTTTATCCTTGTCCTTTTCTTTGTCCTTCTCCTTATCTTTCTTCCGTCTCCCGAAGACGCCCTTGAGCGTGCTTCCTTCACTCTTGCCTATGCTGGGACTTTTCTTCTTGTGGCCGGGTCTGGTGGGAGCCTCCTCGGGAACAGCTTCATGTGTCGGTGGGAGAGATGGTTGCTCCGCAGGCTTCTTTCTTAGTTCGAGGACATCTTTCTCCTTGATGCCGTGGTACTCGAGATGGGTATGTTCAGGCATGCGTCCTTGATTTGGTAGCCAGATGTCGTAGGTACTGATATCCTCCATACGCTTTTTCAGCCGTGCTCTCAACGTATCGGCATTGTCCTTCGTCCCAACTCGCAACATAGTGGTGAAGTTGGTGTTGGTGGTGATCACCTTGACCACAATGATCGATCCTGCGGGATCTGCACAAAACAACACTAAGATAGAGTGGCAGGCTTGCAAGCAAACAAGGACGAACCAAACGGAGGGTCTGCCGATTGGCTAGGGTCAGACTCTGGGGCTGCCGCAGGGGGAGTAGGACGGGGCACTTGCGCATTGGCAATGGCTGGCGGTAAGATACCTGACAATAGCTTGCCTGCGAATATTTGCACACAGAAGTCAGGTGCTGCACCTGACTTCTGCAGGTAGAAGATCTGATATGGCAGGAAACTCACCTCCGACCTCCTCCTTGGCCTTCATGAATGATGCTGAAGTTGTTCGGAACCTCTGTCTGCCCGGTGCTGAATGAGTTCAAGCGCAAACACATTAAGCGTGAGTTACGGCGTTCTGTGAAAGAGAGGAAGAGGACGCACGAAGGTCCTCTGCTTGTGGTTGTGGTGCAGGAGGAGCTTCCTTGCAGGCATCATCCAACTTGTAGGGAGCGTCTGCGATGTTGTTATATCGCTTCTTGAGAATCAGGGTCTCTAAGGGCTCAAGTCCGCATGAAGAAAGACTTCGGAGTTCATCTATCCATGAGCTGTCTTTAGGTCGCCAAAGACCGTAGAGTGGTGCCTGCTGCAAGGGTATCCCTCTAGAGGAGAGTGAGAACGAATTGAGATTGTAAGCATAAGATAGGTGAATGTAACTTGCGCATCAGCCACTGTAACACGCCTAATGCGTTGGTGTCCTTGTAATAAGGCACACTCTCCACAACACGCGTGGTCTCCATCTCCACAGGTACGTAATTCAGCTGTCCCGCGAAAGCCGCATCCTTCTCAAGTACCAAACGATCCTGCGGACATGCGACGGCAAGGTTAACGGTTTGGTCATGTGGGGGACGCGCACATATGAACAGTGAGCATACCCCGTTTCGTAGCAAATGCTCTTGAAGGGTTCGATCGGTACGAAGGAAGATGCCAGTGATGGGATGCCAAAAGGACATTCCCAAGATCACGTCCTTGGCCAGCTTTCTATATACAACCTAAAACGCATTGCGAAAGGTCAAGCAAGTCCAAAAGCTTAGATAGAGGTTAGCTACGCACTTGTTTGGCTGCCTCTACTGTGGAAGTAGCCTGGAACCGCAGCTTGGAAATGCTACCAAGGGCAGGCACATCGATTGTGAGCAGGATAGAGTTTCTGAGCAAACCTCCAGGTGAGGTTGGGCCGGTTGACCCAGGCTCGGCCGAGTCGGCCCCAGCGCTTGGCTGAGCCTGGATCGAAGCTTGCTGTTCGGCAGAGAAGCCAGGGAAGCGGATAGGTGTGATGGGAGAGTTCTTTATACCCGGCTTAACTGGAGTACTAGGGCTGCTTCCTGGTCGCGGTACCCCGGGAATGGGACTCCTGCTGCCCAGGTCTGCCACCGCAATGGCTGAGACCCTGCTCGGATTTAACTTACCAGGCCTCTGTCCTTCTTCCGCCGCTTTGAACCAGGCCAGCGTAAGTGACTGTTCGATCTAAAGGCGTAGAAGGGAGCGGGAGGAGGCTGTACCTGGTGGTGTTGGCGCAGATGACAACGAAGCCGAGAGGCCTTGTATGCGGTCTGATAGTTTGACACCTTCGAGACCCTCCCAACGAGGTGCTTGAGATGCGCCATAAGAGGATCGGCGATTCTGCAGCTGTGCTAGCTTCTCCTTAAAATGAATCGTCGAGCTTGGCCCGTCGCGCGGTGGTGACAGTGGGCCCGTATTAGAGGAGCGCACCAGAGCATCGGCGGTAAGCTTTTTCACAAGAGGCCTCTGTGAAGAAGTTGACTCTGAGATCCTGTCGTCGCCTGAATCGGCTTCTGTCGGTGCGGGCTCCTCCAGCCCTTCTGTTCGATTGCTCTCTTGTTCATTATCCATCTCCACGAAGACTTGAGAACTGAAAGATTGTGGTAGGTGAGTAGGAGGATTAGGCTCCTCTGCCCTTTTCTCTAGCTCTTGTGCATGCCCAGCACGGCTAGCGTTGGAAGGTCCTCCTGTTCAGCCTCCCAAGTCTATCGAAGCTGGTTGGCCACACCACGCTGCCAGGGAAGCTCTTTTTGAATGACCACCGCAAAAAAAGGATACTGCCTGTAAAAAGGATGCCCCTTCCATGTTTTGTACCTCTCGGATGCAGCACAATGCGAGCTAACAAGAATCATCGCGGGGCGTCGGGGCTTAGCCGTTTGATAACCTTCGGGGTATCGCTTGCAATGGCCCATTCAGTCCATGATCCATCATAGACTGCTGCCCGAGTTTGGCCCAACTCATGAAGCGCGAGGGCAACCACGCAAGCGGTCACTCCACTACCGCAAGAAACGACGGTTCGTTTCTCTATGTCCACTCCCGCTTGCTCAAATATGCTACGCAGTTCGCGCTCATCCTTAAGTGTCTAATTAAGAGAGATCAGAAGAAATATGTACAGTGATTCGACTCTTTCGTAGAATGAGAACGTACTTGCACAGTTTCCCCGTAAGAATTCTGTTTAGGCTCAAGTAGGGATGCGAACGGCACATTCACGCTCTGCGGAATTGAACCACGGGGGATATCGGATCTAGGTTCATCTACGAGGCCATAGAATCTTTCCTTTGATCGAGCATCGATAACCTGATCGCCCATCCGGCTCAGATTGGAAGCGAGCAAAGTATCACAAGGCAGTTGGCAGCACCTGCGCTTCGCTGCTGCGTAAGTTATCCAGCATGTCGTACTTGCTCCACACAAGAGACGGGTCCTTTCGTATCGTGTACTCACCCTTCTGCTGTGCTTCCTTCTCCTGCATTGGTAAAGTGTCAGTACCTATCGCCCGAATTGCTACTCAACGAAGGGAACGGTACTCTTGGGTTGTGTGGAATTTCTAGATCCTTGGGCCAACCCTTTATACCGCCCGCCAATACTTTGACGTTTGTATGACCGAATACCTGCCGCCCCAACGTGCTCAAAGTGAATATTGGTGGGCTGTGATAAAGACGGCGCACTCACCCTCAAGGTCCACCAAACACGGGCGCTTGCGATGAATTGTCCATCGCTCTCGTCGTAGATCAGCAGACGGTCATCATTAGTGATGCTGTACGGAACAGGAAAGGCTACAATCAATGAAACGGGAACACCCTTTTTGATGAGTAGCCAAGTACCCAAGCTCCCTAACCTTAGCTGCGAAGACACTAGTCGTGGGCAGCATGTGAGGAAGCCTGCAGCAATGCACAACCGCGTATCAAGCAACCAGCTCTTCTCTCCTTCTGCTCCTCTCTCTTGTACAGGACGAGGAGCAACGTACCACGTGCTCTTGTCCGCTACGTCGTCGATGTCGAAATAAATAGCTCCTGCCAAGAGAAAATTAATTAAATATTTGTGCCGCGCAAAGCAAGCAACAGCGGCTGCGCTGCCAAAGGATTAATGATCCACCACAAGTGCGCTCGGAGATGGTGTTGATGGAGATCGCATGCGAATATTTACAATGCGTACCGGGTAATTTAACGGTATGATCGCCTTTTTTTTGATTAAGAGACCATGACGCGTCGATCACCTTCCATGAGGCATCATTCTGCAAATGTTCGCGCACCCAATCTGACGTTACAATCGCAGGTGGTGCGGGTTTATCTTTGAAGATAGAGGCCAGAACATGAGCAAATTCAGGGCGCAAATCAGAGAGACACAAGGAGTACCGAAATTGGTTACGAAGCGTCGCCGAAACAGTGATAGCGATGCGAACGAACGCGGCATCATGTCTACGGCCAGAGTTGTGGCTGTGCTGTAGCGGTTCGAGCTCTTCATCTCAAATCCGAGGTTAACAGGAATAATGGGGGGCAAGCCAAAAATTCAAAATCTGGTAAGCACACATCCTTGCCTCGCTTTCCTAATATTTTCCTCCCTTTTCTCACATATTTTCCTTACCTTCGTGAGGAATGCGAAACGTTCACGGTCTTTGCTCGACAAATGGGAGTCAGGGTGTGTTAAACCGCTAAAGTAAACGTGAAAAAATCGGATTGGTCGGTACCTTCCCGCTAGACAAGCGCGCTCCCGCAGCGTAGTCGACACGTACTCGCGGTGGGTATTAGTAAGCCGCCGTCCGCCTGGCCTTTCTTTGTTTTACTTCCACACGGCCTCAACACCACAGGAACCTCACACACAAGACACTGGCGTACAAAGGGTGGACTGAGCGAAGAGCAGTCATGTATCGGGCTTACTTGCTGCTCTTCCTGGCCCTCCTTTCCGTGAGTGTCCACTCAGGCCTTGGGTACGTTCTTCACTGCCTTTCTCTACTTTTCTCCTTCCCTACCAGAAACTTCATCCTACCAGAAACTTTCTAACATCTCCTTGGTTCGCTTTCAACAGATCTGAAGTGGTGTTTGAGGCGGATGGATCAGGAGAACTTCACGGAGACTTCACAATTGATGGGGCTCTGTACGTGGCTGGTAACGGATCCACTTTCGACGGCGACGTCAAGGCTTCTAGCGCAGAGGTCACATCTCTCTCGGCTTCTACTATAACCGCCGACGAAGTAGCCGCCTCTTCCATTGAGGTGGATTATCTCGTCGTCTCGGAGCGCATCACTTCCAACGACGATCTTTACCTAGGGACGAACGACTCTCGAGTCTTAGTCGAAGGCACGGCAGTCGTTTCGCAGCTCAGCGCTGATGACGCCGCCATTGCCACGATTCAAACCGAGGTAGTCGAGGCGAACTTGGTCCAAAGCGATCAAGCCAACTTTGCCAACGTTACCGCACAAACTGCTGAGATTGAGATACTGGAAGTTATGACTGCCGAGATGAACTCACTCCAAGTGAACCAGGCCTCTCTTGAGGATGTGACCGTAACGGGGTCGGTCGAGCTTTCGACTTCGGAAGTCACACTTGGAACCTCCTTGGGTGCCTTCACCTTCTCCCGACCAAACGGAACAGGCCAGCCCACGAATTTCGAGGGTCAGGACAACACTCTAGGCGATGGCGGCGACGTCATCGTAAAGGCTGGTTCTGGTCTTGTCAGCGGTGGCGATCTTCATCTCGACGCAGGCGAGGGGGTGATCGGTGGCAAAGTGTTCATTGGTGAATCGGCCTCGGCTGTCAGTATCGGGAACTCGGACGCGGAGATTACCATCATCGCGGGCTCTCTCAGCGTAGAATCTATCGACGCTGACGTCGCGACTTTCAACGCTGTCTCTATTTCCGACTCGCTCGAACTGGGATCAGATGCTTCCTTCAGGATCACCCGTCCAAGTCGTGCTACTGAGGGTGCCGGTTTTTCTACCTACATCAGTGGTCAGGATGCTCTATCCGATTCTCGCGGTGGTGACCTCTACCTGGATGCTGGTTCCAGCGATGGTGGCCAAGACGGTTCAGTCAAGGTGGCCACTCGCAATGGCGACGTTGAAATCGGAAGAACCGATGCCACCGTGTCGATCCGCGGCGACATTTACCTCGAAGACGCTTCGATTGTTGTGCCAGCACTTACCGTTACCGATGAGCTCCAGTACCAAGGTGATGAAATGATTATAGGCTCGGGCGATCATGACTTCGTCTTTTCGCGCCCCGACGCCACGTCCACCTCTTCGCACAGTACCGCCATCGTTGGTCAGAGTGGCGTCAATGGCGGTGGCGATCTCATTCTCACTGCCGGTTTCGGTGGAGGTGTCGCCCCGGGTGGTGATGTGCTCATCAACGGTGGTGATGGCGGTGTCGCTGGTGCCGTACGCATCGCCGGCGAAACCGGAGTTGCCCATCTTGGCCGTGCTGATACTACCACCGAGGTAGAGGGCGGACTGCACGTCAAGGAAGACGTATACATCGACGAGGACGTGAGCGTTACTGGCTCACTCACTGTCGACGACGGCATCGCTACGAGTGGCCTGTACATTTCTGGAACAGGTCTATCTGTGGAAGGCCCCTCAACCCTTGATGGCAACGTCCAAGTTAGCGGCCTTGTTCTTATTAATGGGGACACCGAAATTACCGGCACCTTCGGCGTGCAGTCAGCATCCTCCTTCGGCGACAACGTCGATATCGATCTCAATCTCAACGTCGGCGGTGAGCTTGATGTTCACCAACAGGCGCAGTTCCTCAAGGGCATCGATGTGAGCGTTGATGCATTCGTCGGCAGACACCTCACAGTGGACGAGGATGCCGAAGTACGAGGCGAACTCCTCGTTGGCGGTTCCACCTACGTTCTGGGTGCCCTAAGCGCTGGTGACACTGAAGTGGCCAGCCTTGCGGTTACTGGCGAGTCTTCTCTGCAAGGCAATACTTTCGTTGGCGGCAACCTCGAAGTAGAAAACGACGCGGAGATCGGAGGCAATGCTCTCGTTGAGGGCAACCTCGCCGTCACTGGCGTTTCATCTCTCAACGACGATGTCGTTGTTTACGGCAACACCTACCTCAACAAGGATCTCTTCGTCGAGGAGGACACCTCAGTTCGCGGCGACGTGATGACTGATGGCGATCTCTTCGTCGAGAAGGACACCAGCCTCGGCGGCTCTCTCTTCGTCGTTGGCGAGACCACCGTGGACGACAACCTTCTCGTCACCGGCAATGCTGGCGTCGAGCTCAGCCTTGAAGTGGGCGTGGATGCCACTGTCGCTGGTCACCTGACCGTCGGCGACGTGTCGTCGCTGGTCGGCGACGTGTATGCTGGTCGCAACCTCGATGTGGCCAACGATGCTGAGATCGGAGGCAATGCTCTCGTTGAGGGCAACCTCGCCGTCACTGGCGTTTCATCTCTCAACGACGACGTCGTTGTTTACGGCAACACCTACCTCAACAAGGATCTCTTCGTCGAGGAGGACACCTCAGTTCGCGGCGACGTGATGACTGATGGCGATCTCTTCGTCGAGAAGGCCACCAGTCTTGGCCACACTCTCTTCGTCGTTGGCGAGACTACTCTTGGTGACGATGTCTTCGTTGATGCGGACATGGAAATCTCTCAGGACGTTACAGTTCGCAAGCACGCCACTGTCGAGGGCGTTCTTCGCGTCCTCATGGACACTCTTGTCGGAGGCGAGCTCAAGGTGGACAAGTTCACCGAACTCCGCGACGGTCTCTACGTCGACGGTCTAGCTTCGTTTGGCGAGGATGCGGTTGTTGGTGCCAACCTTAATGTTGCTGGCCAGGCCACCGTTGCCGGCAGTGTAGTCCTGAGCTCTGATGTTTCAGTCGGCGGATCTTCTACAGTTCGCGGTGATTTGATGGATGGTGGTAACCTCTTCGTCGAGAAGGACACCAGCCTTGGCGGCTCTCTCTTCGTCATTGGCGAGACCACCGTTGATAACAACCTTCTCGTCACCGGCGACGCTGGCGTCGAGCTCAGCCTTGAAGTGGGCGTCGATGCCGCTGTTGCTCGTCACCTGACCGTCGGCGGTGTTTCATCACTTGTCGGCGACGTGTATGCTGGTCGCAACCTCGATGTGGCCAACGATGCTGAGATCGGAGGCAATGCTCTCGTTGAGGGCAACCTCGCCGTCACTGGCGTTTCATCTCTCAACGACGATGCCTTCGTGGCTGGCAACACTCACCTCAAGCAGAACCTGTTTGTCGAGGAGGACACTTCAGTTCGCGGCGACGTGATGACTGATGGCGATCTCTTCGTCGAGAAGGACACCAGCCTCGGCCGCACTCTCTTCGTCGTTGGCGAGACCACTCTCGGTGATGACACGCTCGTTGATGCCAATCTCGAGGTCAGCGAGGACTTGACGGTTCGCAAGCACGCCACTGTCGAGGGCGTTCTTCGCGTCCTCATGGACACTCTTGTCGGAGGCGAGCTCAAGGTGGACAAGTTCACCGAGCTTCGTGACGGTCTTTTTGTCGGTGGAGCGTCCTCATTCGCCGAGGATGTCACCGTGGACGCCAGTCTAGCTGTTGTTGGTGATTCTCAGATCGAAGGACATTTAGTTTTGGGCGCTTACCTGTCGGTAGGTGGTTCTACCACCGTCCGCGGCGACGTGATGACCGACGGTGACCTCTACGTTGAAAAGGACACCAGCCTTGGTCTCAACTTAGAGGTTGTTCGGGATGTGAATATCGGCGGTAGCCTCTACGTTACCCGCAAGAGCACGATGATGGACGACGTTACGATCGATGGCAGTTTGTTTGCCTCTCGCGACATGGGCGTTGGTCAGGCCCTTACTGTGATGAAGCATACTACTTTGCAAGATACAGTCCGCGCGCTTACCGACGTCATCATCGGAGAAGAGCTCACCGTTCCCAACGCCACGGTCTCGGAGCAACTCTTTGCCGGCTTCGCTGTCGTCGAGGAGGATGCTGCTATCGGTGGCGACCTTGCTGTTGCCAACGACGCTGTAGTTGGAGGCTCTGTATCGGTTCGCGGCGACGTGATGACTGATGGCGATCTCTTCGTTGAGAAGGCTACCAGCATCGGCCAGAACCTCTACGTGGTAGCGAAGAGCACACTGATGGACGATGTTATCGTGGACGGGAGTGAGTTCGTCTCCCGTAACATTGAGCTTGGACAAGATCTCACAGTGATGAGGCACACGACCCTGCAAGACACAGTCCGTGCACTTACCGACGTCATCGTAGGAGAAGAGCTCACCGTTCCCAACGCCACGGTCTCGGAGCAACTCTTTGCCGGCTCCGCTGTCGTCGAGGAGGATGCTGCTATCGGTGGCGCCCTTGCTGTTGCCAACGACGCTGTAGTTGGAGGCTCTGTATCGGTTCGCGGCGACGTGATGACTGATGGCGATCTCTTCGTTGAGAAGGACACCAGCCTCGGCCACACTCTCTTCGTCTTTGGCGAGACCACTCTCGGTGATGACACGCTCGTTGATGCCAATCTCGAGGTCAGCGAGGACTTGACGGTTCGCAAGCACGCCACTGTCGACGGTGTTCTTCGCGTCCTCATGGATACTCTTGTCGGAGGCGAGCTCAAGGTGGACAAGTTCACCGAG
>CDEZ01023134.1:0-24043 GCA_000826365.1 Acanthamoeba royreba | reverse complement strand
GAAAATGAACAATACCTTGTTCTTCTCCGTGATGCGTTCGACGACGTCGGATGAGTGATGAACCAAGAGTGTGACGGCGCTTGAGTGAAGCACCATCGTTGCTGTTGGTCTTGGCAAGTTGAGGTTCAGCGTAGGAACCTCCATCATCGGTGAGCTTGGCAAGATTGTTCGCCTCTCGATATGCTGAGATCAGATGTTGCACTCGCTCTTGACCTTCCTCTTTGTTGGAGATGTAGCTGTCGGCCTTCACAAGATTCACTTCATCACCATCACCATCATAAACATGAACCAATCAGGATTGTCCCAAGTGAGGTTGAGCACGAGGCAGATGGCAATCGTACTGATGTACTCGGCTGGATTGGTGTACTTGGGACACTTGTATCCCAAGTTGGCAAAGTAGGACACAATGTCCTTGGTCGGACCGTTGTAGACCATGTGACCATCAGCAAGCAGCATGAGGTTGTCGAACTTGAAGAAGATGTCCGTGCTTGGCTGATGGATCGTTGTCACGATCGTGCGACCGGCTGATGCCAGACGCTGCAGCTTCTCCACAAGTGAATAGGATGTTGAAGAGTCGAGACCTATACATAAGGTGCAATGAGGAATCATGAGTATCCATCATGAAGGAGAATGAGTAGGAAGATGAGGTACCAGTGGTTGGTTCATCGAGGAAGAGAATGGATGGATCAGTGATCATCTCCATTCCAATGCTCACTCGCTTGCGCTGACCACCAGAGATGCCTCGTTTCTCGGGGCTTCCGATCCTCGTCTTCTGACATCCTTCCAGACCCAACTGCACATGAATCAAGAGAAATTGTAAGCAATATCCACTTTGGGAACGCTACAACACACCTCTTCAATGAGTGAGCTGATCTTCTGCTTCTTGTTGCTCTCCCTGATGGGAAGTTTGAGCTGTGCTGCGAACCACAACGATTCGTACGGCGTCAGATGAGTGAACAACACGTCGTCCTGCATCAGCCAGTCGTGATCAGGCCGTTAACCAAACAACAAACCGAGCAATGACTCAACCTCAGACGGTCAAGAGGTAGAACCACCAAACGTGGGCAAGAAGAAGTGGATGAGTACCTGCATGATGTAGGAGCAGACGCGAGACCACACATGATGTGGAATCTCCTTCTTGGGGATGCCGTTCACTGTGAGCGAACCCTTCATCTTACCGTGTTGCACACGACCCGCCAGCAGGTTGAGCAATGTCGTCTTGCCCGCTCCTGTAACACGATCACAATGTTAGCATTGGCTGCACCTTACCCTCTTGTCATCAGTTCGGAGTTGTACCGGAAGGACCCATGATGGCAGTAACTTCACCTGGACGCAGCTCGCCATGAAGGCCCTTGAGAAGAGTCTTCTTGGTCTTCTTGCCGAACGGGTTCTTGCCCTTGCGCACCTTGACTGAGAAGAACAGGTCCTTGAACGCCATCGTCACTGCAATGTTTCTTGGCTTGTGTCGCCGCTTTGCCTCCTTGCCATCGCCAGAGTCCTCGTTCTCCTTGATGTCGCCCGTCTCGTCATCACCATCGTCATCGACAACTTGGTCTTGGTGTTGTTGGTCTGCTGGAGACTCTATGGACGACCCAGGAGGGACCGCCTCGAACTCAGAGTCACTTGTATCTTCTTCATGAGCAGGGGCGCTCATCATGTCTGGCGTCGTGGAGAAGTAGATATGTAGTACTTGTTGGTAGCGTGCAGTGTCTCGTTGATTGTGGATTTCTTGACAAGAGGATGAGGCCAAGTTATGCCCTACCCAAGGGACATGTCTATCCAATGAGGAATGCCCAAAGGTGCCGGAAAACCAACATTTTCTGCCAATCACGATCATCGTTACCATTTCGCTGTTTCCATTTTTGAATTTTTTAACAACAAACAAAACCATTTCAATTTGCTTTTCCTCGTTACAAATTTTGTCCGAAACGTTGCGGTAACCTACAAATCCAAGTTTGGTCCATTGGGCATTGGGCAATGGGGTGGGGAATGTACACTCATCGTACCCAAAGGACCTTTGACCACTCTTCGTCCATGTATTGAGCACTCTCCACAAACATACAAGCTCATCATGCGGCCTTCCTACGCCTAGGGCAGGCTGCTACGTAGTCACAAGCACAATAAGATACTGGGGTGAAGTTTGTACGAATTTTCTTTAGCTCCGGTTCAAGGCCTGTTTTGAACAGTAGGAATTCTCCCCTGATTTGGGTGCGAACGTCACCGAACAGGCCCCGCTGATCAGCTTCGAGTCGTCGTGACCGACAATGCCTATCGTGCTCCTCATCGTGCGGGCGAAGACACCAGAAAAAGGAGACTTCGCCGCCATCTACCAAGTACTGTTTGCATTTGTGCATGAACGCCTGCTTGGTAGAACATTCGTGATCTGACCCCATTGGACCCAGACCAACGCAAGGAGTACCTTTTACCTCCTCTTCTCTATCTTCTCTCTTCATCACTTCACTCCTTTCTTGATCATGCCGCTGTGGCAACTTCCAACTGAGTCTAAGGCGAAGCTTGCCAAGGTACGCTTTCTCTATGAGCATCTCTCCTACATGAGCATAAATGAGCTCTCTGGACCTCACCTCCGGCCTTGTCGGTCATCGTATCAACAGCTCCTGCAGAAGGACACTGAGGGAAGCGTTGACCCTGATGACCAGACCATGGAACACAACACAGGAGTAACGACGCACTGGTGGGGATTGCAGTGGCGGCTATTCAGCTGCACGCTGCTGAGCGTGACGGCCTTCCTGCTGATGCTGTACGCTCGGTCCTGGGCAGGCCAGGAGTTCGTCGATGCGACGCGCGACTATGCCGGCCCTCTGACTCCCGTACCATGGCTCGACACTGCCATGTGGTACATGGGAGGCCTCGCCCTCCTGTGGCTCCCCTTGTGGCCTTTCGTGGCGAGCTTCTCCAGAGAACGTCAGATCGACATCATCCGCATCACACTGCCGCTTCTGATGGCCTGCTTCAGTCACGCGCTCTCAAGTGTGCTGTGGGCAGGGCGTGATCTTCTCCTTGGCGCGGCCGCCTCGACGGTGGTGTTCGCTCAGGTGCTGATCGTGTGCGTGATTCTCTACCGCTCGCCTCTGCTGCGGATTCCCTTCGGACTCTGGTTGGGATGGAGCTACGTAGAAGCATTCCATCACGCATCGAGTGCGCTCTACTACGAAGTGGACCTGTCCTTCTTTGCATCGCCGTGGTGGGCAATGACCGCCCTCTTGTGCATGCTACTCTTCGCCTTGGCATGGGGCCTTCTGACGGATGACCCGTCCTTGTCGCTGGCGCTGGCGATCGGGTGCTTTGGAATCGGTCAACGCAACGGCTTCTCCTATTCGTACCAGATGCCTGTCATGATCATCGCATACATCTACTCCACACTCCTCTTCATTCATGCCATCGGCCAGTCCGTCTCCCTCATCAAGAACACGATGGCTTCGATGAAGTCCAAAGAGAAGGCTCTCCTGGCAGATGAAGAGGCAGCACTCCTTCAACTCGATGCCGAAGCGGAATGCATCGAGCCGAACAGTGGGATTTCTTCACCTCAATCATCGGTCACTTCTCCCTCGAGCAGTACCACTGTATCATCTGCTCGTTAGATAAACGTAGCAATTGCACCTATGTGCACGTGAAGTTTGTAACAAGAACTCAGAAAATCACCATCAACGAGAGCGATCCATGCTTGGCAAGAAGGAGGCCGTCACTCTGCCGGTCCCTGCCTTCAACATCATCAACGGCGGTTCGCATGCGGGTAACAAGCTGGCCATGCAGTTCATGATCCTCCCCGTGGGCCCCTCACCACCTTCAACAGCTCACCGTGGCGGCCACCACCAAGACCCAGAAAGGCGGCAGCAATGGAGGCACCGCCAAGGACCCAAACTGTACCAAATATTCAGAAAATTTGCATTGTCAGTATGAGTCGCATTTTTTAGATTTTTCGTTGCAACGGTCTCAGTGAAACGCTCTCGGCCTTGTCACGACTTTACCCGACCTGAAGGAGAAGAAGAAGAGGACGAAGGAAGGATGTTCGAGTTAGTGGTTGTCGCCATCGTGGTATGGATGGTCTACCTGGCGTTCATGGCCGTGCTGGGCCCCAAGAAGACGGCTGGCCCGGCGGCGGGCGGGTCGGCGCAGGCCTCGTCGTCGGCCTACGGCTCGGGAGCAGCATCGAGCGGGGCGGCAGGAGGAGACTTCAAGGTCATCGCCGACAAGTATGAGACCATCGAGGAGGTGCAGGAGATGCTGCGCAAGGCCGGCCTCGAGAGCTCGAACCTCATCCTCGGCATCGATTACACCAAATCCAACGAATACAATGGACGGTATCCAACAATTCCATTTCTTTTTTCTTTTTTCTTTTTTAATTCGCTTATAAAATCAATATAAAATTCCAAGAATATGTATTCTTTTTCCCTGAATTTATGTTTTTATTTTACATTTTATTTTCTCTTTTACCCGCTTTTATTGTGACCTGTTTTAAAACAGATTTCTTTCAGGCGTACATTTGGCGGCCTTTCGCTGCATGACCTGTCTGGGCGGCAGGGCACCAATCCCTACGAGCGGGCTATCCACATCCTCGGTCGTACTCTGGAGCCATTCGATGACGACCATCTCATCCCGTGCTACGGCTTTGGCGACATTACCACGAAGGACATGTACGTTCTTCGATGATGGATTGATGGATGAGGTGTGTGGGTTGTCTTGACTAAGAAGATGGTCACGAACGTGTGGCAGTGGTGTGTTCCCGTTCTTCCCCGACGCGCGGCCGTGCCGAGGTTTGCAAGAGGCGCTTTCGCGATACAGGGAAATCACGCCGTCCGTCCAGCTCAGTGGTACGAATTGGCATGTCTGTTTGAGTCTCGACAAGACGCTGACTATCTCCTATCTTCGCGAACGTACCAGGTCCCACTTCATTGTACGATTCGCACGCTCTTCTAACTTGATCCTTACTCACGTTCATTGATAGCGCTCCTGTGATTTATGAGGCTATTCGCCTTGTGCGCGAAACACGTTCATACCATATCCTGATAATCGTCGCTGATGGACAGGTGACACCATACATACCTTTCCATCTGCCCGTACTCACGTTTTTCCCTGCTCAGGTGACGACGGAGAGGGAGACGGTGAACGCAATCGTTGAGGCCTCCAGCTACCCGCTGTCTATCGTAGTAGTGGGCGTGGGCGACGGTCCTTGGGACACTATGCAAGAATTCGTACTCACGCCTCTGCCTGCTTATCTTTTCCGTTTGCTCACTCCCGTTCATCAATCCCGCAGGATGATGGCCTTCCAGCGCGCAAGTTTGATAACGTACCTTCCTTCCCTTACCATCTGTCACCATGCCCCACGAAGCTCATTACCTCCTTATTTGGCAGTTCCAATTCGTGGAGTTCAACAAGGCTACGCAAGGAAGAAACCCAGAGGTTCGTCCTTATTTCTTTCTTCCTTTCTCTCTTCCCTGATCTGGATCTTAATACTGTCTGTTTTCCACAGACGAGCTTCGCCATCGCTGCGCTGATGGAGATTCCCGAGCAGTACCAGGCCATCAGGCGGCTTAGACTTCTCTAACCTTTCTTCTCTTCCTCTTCCCTTCTCTTCGCTTGCATTCTTCACGGTGAACTCGGACCGTTAAATACCTTACATTTTCTAAATTCCACATTTTTGTAGACATCTTTATCAGAACAACCGAATAGCAGAGAACTAAAGAAGAGATAGGCCAACACAATAATGATGATGGACGAGTCGCCAAGGCGTACACGCGCCTCGGCGGGTTCGCCACGAGGAGCCGCGGGAGGAGGGGCGGCCACCATCATCCCCTCCTCAGCTCCCCGCGCGACGGTGCCCGCTGTGGGCGTGCCACAACGTAGTCCAGGAGGAGGGGGTAACGAATGGCGGGTAGCCATATGCGCGTGTCATCGCCGACAAACCACTCCCCAGCAGTGGACGCTCGTACGAGCTCTCTCCATCTCTCCTTCATCCCCTCCTATTCTGCTTCGCTCTTTTTTTTCAGCCCCTCGCTTTCGTTCTTTGCCTCTTTGTCGCTTTCGATCTTTTGCTCTTAATCGTACCTGGGCGACTTATGAACTGTTATGAACCACAAAAGTATTTTGAGGTGGCTGTCGAGAGCGACGAGTACACCTGGACCGTGTTGAAGAGCGATCAACAGCTGGATGAACTACAAACCAGGGTACGCGCACCCTCGCCCTTCTAACTTGAAGTAGTAGTAGAGGCCCAAAGGCTGCGATAGCAGATGACTAAGGGATATTGTATGTTTTTCTTCATCGTCGTGTTGTTTGGGATACAGCTGCTCAGGGACACAGGCACAACAGATAAGAAGAGTGTGCGGAGGTTGGTGGGGAGGAAAGCGAGTACTTATCTTCAAGCGTTTGAGGTGGTCGATCCTATCTTTGTCGAGACAAGGTTAGCCTTCCCTCCTCGTTTGTCCTGCTTTGGCGCGAACGATCCGGCTGACCCTTTGATCGGCGCCAGGCGACGCACGTACGAGCGCTTGCTGGCTGCATTCGTCAAGTTTTGGTGGGATAAGCTCTTGCCGACAGAGCTCGTCGAGCCACTACTGTCCTTCCTCGATCCTTCCTACGAGGTGATGCTCATACACCACTCCCTTGAGGAGTTGTAAGCAAGCTAACATCTGGTGTCGATAAACTGGGATCAGAAAGTAGCAAGTTTCCTTGATACCTACCAGAAAGAGGGACCCACATTCTTTCATAAGAAGGGAAGATGGAAGCCCATGTGGTACCCTTCGCCTTCGCCCATTTTCTGCTCTGTCTCCTTCTCAAGTCTCTGGCTTGTCCGCACAGGATATATCTCAAAAACGGATTCCTGTGCTTGAGCAAAGTGCAAGGGGTATGAATACACGCCGCTCACAATTGGGATCAATCCTCATGTAACGTCTGTCCATAGGAGAAGAAGTGCAAGAAGTACATCCCAGTGCATCACTCATTGTTAAAGCCAGGAGAATCACAGGACCTGCAGCATCGATTCAATCTCTACCTCACCACGGGAACCTACTTGAACAAGTGCTTCCGCTTTGCCTTCAGCACATTTGCTGAGCGCAAGTCATGGATGATAGCCGTTTTCGAAGTCCAGACGCACTTCTTCGAATTCAATCCCTTCCGTGAACCTACCGGCGATGAGCAAGACGAATCCGACATCGTCAGCGGTCCACAATCACCTACCGGCATGACCAGTAGTTCAGGAGTCTCCGATCCGTTCCTGGTCAGATCGACATCAACTCCAAGTTCTTCTTCCTCTCCATCTCTATCTTCATCGTCCAAGCATAGTGTGGTGCCTGCTTCAACCTCGCCTCCTTCCCTAGCGTCGTCAGCTGCCTTCGCATCTAAGTCTACTCCTGTGATCTCCTGCACAACTCCTTCTAGCGCAGCCTCTCTCAAGCGCCCCACACCAGTCTACCATAAGCCTTCACCTTCACCTCCTACCTTTAGCTCATCGGCTTCTACCCCAGCTCCTATCTCACCAGCTATGTCCACCTCACCGCCCAAGTCGGGAACAAGCATATCTCATCGAGGCACTGCACCTCCTGTAAAATCGACACCAACACCAACAACAACGACAACGACAACGACGACAACCAAGTCTGCGCGAGGACCTTCACCTTTATACTCACCTAGCTTACGCCCTACAACCTCGCAAACAGCATCCCCACCACAGTCTGCTGCATGTGCGATTCCTGCCGGAAAGGCGAATGTCTCCCAGTCACCAGCCGGCCGTTTAAGTCCGCCCAGGACCTCAGTAACAATGCGTCCAACGACATCTCAAACATCACTTGCATCGCAGCCAAACAGTGTCCGCGCGTTGATAGAACAAGTTAAAACCTGTCGTCCAGCCACAAGAGCCCCTCGGCCTACTGCAATCGCACTTGCGCAGGGTCTCCCAGTTGAAGTGGGCAAACTGGCGGGTAAACATCCCTCTCAGCGCTTTACACCGGATGAGATGCGCGTTCTGTGGGACACTCTTGAAGAAGAGAGTACGTACCTTCGAGTCTAGAGTGCCATTCATGTGATGTTGCTAACCTTCAATCAATTCTTCCTATCAGAGGACATTCTGTACGATACGAGGTCACAAGATTCCAGATCCCTCGAAGGCCGTCTGAAAATGCAAGGTGTGCATTTTTGTCTCTCTGATTGCTGGGAGTTCTCAGGAATCTTACCAGCACTACACCACCAGGCAAAAAGCTGAAGCGATGGAAAGAGTACCTGTTCCGTCTTGACCGTAGTGGAACAATCACGTACAATCCACCCTCGGGCGCCGTCAAGGATAAGAGACGCATACCACTTAAGGTATGATTTTTCGTTACAACATGCGAGCCCGAGAATCTCACGTTGGCCATTATAGGGAGCATCACTGATTGAGCTGGATGCTGAAGGCCTCTATTCCTGGGGGGTGACAATTGGAAAGTACGAACTGCCTAATGAGTTCCTCTTGGAGTGCTAAGATGTCTTCTGGTGGCCCAGGAATGAACGTATATATGTCATTGGAGCGGAAACAGAAGCCATCAAAAATGAATGGATGCGGGCCATCCAAGATGTGATCAACCAATTCGTGTTGGTGGAGCGGGTAGGTTCACGCTACGCTTTTACAGTGATGGGCGATGTGCTAATTCAGCCCATGTTAGGAGGGCTTGCTGCACCGTAATGCCACGCAGGATGATCTCACTCAATCATCGAGTAAGCAGAGAAGCTTTTAAGAAGGTTAATCTTGCCTGGCTCACATATGCTATTCCCACAGGGTCGACCGATTACCCCAAGACAGCCAACAGCGAAACTCAGATCATCAAGGCGGGCACAGTCGAAGCCCTTCTGAAGCACCTTTTCTCGCCAGAATGTGACATAATCTTCTTCAAGACATTCCTGCTCACCTATCGATCTTTCACCAAGCCCGAGAGTTTCTTTGAGGTCCTTAAACACTGGTATGCAAGGCGCTCTGTTGTTGAACTTAAGGCTTGGCCTAACTGCTTGGAACCACATGTTCTAGTTTCACATCAGGGAGAGTCGAGATACCATCACCCAGAAGTAATGCTTCAAATACTAAGACGCCATCGTTCGCTGCTAGCAACGGCACCGCCGCTGCAAAGTCATCTCTGAGCCCCAGCTCTCATGCTGTGTCTTTGAGTGCGGCCAGGTAGATCACTCCCTTAATGAAGCTGGACGGATTTGTCGTTCTCACCTGCATTGTTACGTTTCAGTGCGTCTCCAAATCGCCCTCGTTTCGCCACCAGCCCTGTTTCGCCCACATCAGGCGGTACTCTGAGGAAAAGTTCGGAGACGCTAGAGATGCAGCAAAGGGTCTGCATTGTGCTCAAGCATTGGATTGCTGTTGGTTACGTCGACTTCTCGGGTACAGTTCGTGATTTTTAGGTCAACTGTAATCCATTCTCAACCACTCACAAACCCATGTAGTGAAAATGAAGTCAGCCATAATGATGTTCGTCGAAGGGCAACTTGGCCGTGACCCCCTATTCAACAAAGAGACGCAAGAAGTACGGGCAGTCCTCCAATCCCATATGGGAAATGAGGCTGCCCGTAATCTGCCATTCACTGTCGTACATACTTCCCCAACTCCTCGATCATTGATAGGTGTTTAACACCGTAATCGTGCCCAAATCCAGAGCTCGGTTTCTCCTCAAGTGCAGCTGGTCCTCCAGACATCAGCTGAGGTAATGGCGCAACAGCTCACCCTTATACAGTTCGAGTACTTTCGGCGCATTAGGGTAATCTCTGTACCTTCATTGGGTAGCCGTATGAAAGCATTGAAAAGTGGTCTTCATTCAGGCACATGAGTTCCTTAATCAAGCATGGAATAAACCGCCTATGAAGAACATATGTTCCAATCTTCTCGCTACCATTGATCATTTCAATGAGCTGAGCGCGTGGGTACAGGCCCCCGAATAGCCTTATGATGTGGACCATCACCGGCGATGTACAGATATCCGCTAACACTTTACCCTCAGGTTGCTTATACAATTCTCTTAGAGCCCACCTTACCGGAAAGGGGCCGCCTGTTATCGAAATTCGTTAACGTTGCAGAGGTGCATGCCCACATTCACTTCGTTATTGAATTACGGCTTACTGTAGTTCTTCACAGCTATTACTGAAGTACAACAACTACTGTGGCGTAATGGCATTTGTGGCCGCTTTTCATTCTGCCGCCATAACCCGACTGACCCGTACCTGGGAGAAGCTCTCATCGCCGCAGCGTAAAGTAAGAAAGATCACAAGACACTTGATGTCAAAATGCTCACTTATCACCTTTATAGATTATGGATAGAATCACGGATCTATTCGCACCGACGCAATCATTCAAGAACTACCGCAATGCCATTCGTAATTCAGAACGTCCCGGTTGTCCATACCTGTACGTTTCCATCTTTACCGCTTGTTAAAACGTTGTCTTGCGGGTCACTTGACATCTGACGTACGCACAGGGGCACGTTCCTTGGCGATCTTGTCTATCTGGAGGAGATCAACCCAGACACCATCATGAGTGGAACTCGAGAGCTGGTTAACTTCGCCAAGCGACGTGCCATCTACGAGGTCATCTCTCAAGTGCTCTTCTTCCGTGATGAGTCCTACACATTCACACCAGATCAGGCCGTCGGAAATGCGCTGTTTTCGATGATTCAGTCGCCGGACGTGATCGTGAGCGGTGAGAAGTTGATCGAAATCAGCCGAACCATCGAACCCAAGGCTCAGCGTCAATGATAGAGATGAAATCATCGAGCTCAGGTTAGGTTTATCTTGTGTATATATGCAAAATCGATATTTGACTATGCATGATGTACTACTGTATTATCTTATCTTTATGCTTCCTGCCTACAATGCACCATCCCAGCTTCCCTTCACCGAGGTTCTGGAAATAGCGGTAAACAGGGTGCGTCGGAATTGTCCATATGTAAAAACCAAAAAGTTTCATAACGCCACAAACAGGATAGCAAAACATTTCGGAAACCGAAAGTTTTGTTTCGATCATTTGAAAAGAATTTTGTGAGATACGTGGGGACCAGGTGTGTTCCCACATTTCATAAAAGCTCAACACATTTGTTTCAGAGAGGAAGGAAATGAGCAAGCCTGTTGTCGATCTGGGCCTCAAGGGCAAGACCCTCTTCATCACAGGCGCGAGCCGTGGCATCGGCCTTGCCATCGCACTGAGGTAGGACTAACCTCTTCTTCCCCACCCTCCTCCCTCACAACACAACCAAAGTCACGTGAGTGTTCACCATCTAGCTGGTGAGATTCACGATGTCAATCAAATTGTTGTGCTACAGGGCCGCAAAGGAGGGCGCGAATATCATTATCGCTTCGAAGACCGATGCGCCTCATCCCTCTCTTCCAGGCACTATTCACACGGCCGCCAAGGAGATCGAGGCAGCTGGTGGAAAGGTACAATTTTTTATTTATTCTTTTATAATATTTGTCTTTTTATTAATTTAGAAAATATAAATTGAATATTTCTTTATTTGATTTCCAATTTTGTGTTGCTAATGGCGTGGGGCGACAGGCTCTAGCAGTGAGGTGCGACATCAGGAACGAGAATGAGGTCAAGCAGGCCGTGGAGGAAGGCGCCAAGCACTTTGGTGGGATTGACATCTGCGTCAACAATGCGTCGGCCATTTTTCCCAAGGGCACGCTCGATGTGCCCATCAAGAGGTATGATCTCATGCAGGGCGTCAACACGCGCGGCACGTTTGTCGCTTCGCAGGCCTGCCTCCCTTACCTCATTGAGAGCGCCAAGAAGGGTACGAGTACACTCACATTACGTTGGCTGAATGTTGCACGACTTACGCTGTGATTGCGTGCAGGCCGCAACCCTCACATCCTTACCTTGTCTCCTCCGCTAAACATCAACCCTAAGTGGTTCAAGAATCACACTGCCTACACCATCTCTAAGTATGGTATGTCAATGTGCGTGCTTGGCATGTCTGCTGAGTTCAAGGTACTTCCATGCCTGAATAGATTCTATTGATGAAAGCTGATCAGAGCGTTACTCAATTTAGGATAGGGGTGTTGGCGTGAACGCCCTCTGGCCCCTTACGGGAATCGGTATGCTTCCCTGTTCAATCACGTAATATCTCTAACCAATACGACTCAATTCTATCACAGCCACTGCCGCTATTCAAAATGTGCTGGGTGGTGATGAGATGATGCGTCAATGCAGAACGCCCGAGATCATGGGTGATGCGGCCTACTATATCCTCACTTCTCCTGCCACGGAGTGCACAGTACGTCAATGCATGTGTAGATCTTATGAAGATATCACTTACCAAACAAGTTTCTGTTTCTAGGGCAACTTCTTCGTGGATGAGAAGGTGCTACGTGCGGTCGGAGAGACCAACCTCGACAAGTACGCCTACGTGCCCGGTACAAAGGAGTTCTGGCTCGACTTTTTCGTTGAGGAGAATGACGGTACGATTTCCCTCATCCGCTTGCAACATTAAGTCCCAGTTGCTCACCCGCAAACACAGGAGAGGGTGTGGGGTTGCGCAAGGCCAAGCTTTGAGCGTCTCGTGTATGTTCAAGATTCTGATCGTACTCTTCTTATTCATCTTCAACTTGAAGCCTTGGGCTTTACTGCCAGTCCCTCTTCACCATTACCCTGTCCTCCATGGGTGGCAATGGCTGCAGCGATAGGGAGAATGTACAGCGCGAAGAGCTGACTTGTAGGCCGGCATCTTGAGACAGGAGACTGGCCTGAATCGGGTAATGCACTGAGGGGCGCGACTCTCATCCGCTTCCTCTTGCTCTCGCCAGGCACTTTAACACGTTTGCACGCAGCACGCATCCTCGTCACGTCCGATTCTCCCGCCACATAGTTGAAATTCCGCCGCCAGGCGACGAAATACTCGAAATTGCCTCTCAGACTTTTCGCACAGAGACGTCGTAGAAGACATTACAAAGAAGTCATTCGCGTAGAGAGAGAGTACCGCTACACGACTGGACACGCTGGCCTTTGCATCAAGGTCGAACGAAATCGTTTGGACAATTATAAAAGAGAGCCTACATGCGCAATGCACACGGATACGGAGGAGGTTCGTATTGCAGATTAGCACATGGCAAATCGATGTTGGAAATTAATTGGTACACCCTCTGTACAAATCTGCCACCATTTAATTCAGGAAAGTGATGTTGCGCCAACCACATGTGGTACGATTCTTTCATGCCGCACCATGGTGCAGCCATACGTGTAAGCCGTGGTGGTCTAACCAGTACCCTATTCCCATTGTTTTCGGGGGATTCGCGTCGGATCTGCGAATCTGAGCAGTCTCGCCATCTGTGGCCCTTCGATTCAAGGAGTATCCAGATGTGGCCATGATCCCTTACCACAACAGCGAGGACTACCGTCAGCTCTCGCTGGCCGTCTGGGTGTACTGCGAGGCCGACTCCTCGACGGGCAACGACCCGTGCTACCTCTTGGCCAAGAAGGGCTCCTTCGCGCTTGGCCTGCGCTCTGACGAGATCGCAATGGCCTTTCACAATAAGGTACCCTTGTTAAGAGAAGAATGCAATCCTCATCGAGAGCTCACGCTTCGGTATGCTCCTTGCACCAGCGCCCAGGCTGGCAGTGGATGGGCAGTCGGTGGCGCATGCCCTTGCAGACCTGGACCCACGTTACCATCACCTACGATTCAACCTACGAGCAGGCCTGTGCCTATGCGAATGGGCGATTGGTGTCCAGCCAGCCAGTCAAGGGCAAACTCAAGGGTAGTACGCAACCACTACTCGTAGGTGTAGAGTTAAAGGTAAGGCGCGATTCATCAGCTTCTCAACTTGTACGTAGACTGAACGACTGCAATTGATGCAGCCGGATAAGGGAGCTCGCACACGCTTCCGCGGCCTTATCTCGAACATCACGCTGTGGAAGCATACGATAGACATTGACACGATCAATCTGCACATATCGGGCGGCGTTGTCGGAAATGAACGCGGTATTATTGGGCATTGGCCCATCACAGAAGGCGTAGGAGACAAGATACTGGACTCTTCTCCTAACAAGCTGCATGGGCTTATCACTGGTGCGCAGTGGTGGATGAACTCTGATTCAGTCGGTAGGGTTTCCTCCGTGTACAAGTTGCCTACCTCGGCTGATCTGGATTTGTAATTCTTTAGGCCGTGTGGACGTGCCACCATCAACTCTGGTGGACGATATGCGAAAGATGTTCAACTCGCCTCTGGGGAGCGATCTGAAGCTGATAGCAGCCGACGGCCGAGAGATTTATGCACACAAGATCATCCTCGCTACTCGATCGGAAACCTTCAATGCGCTCCTCTTCGGCGGAATGCGAGAGAGTACACAATCAGAGATCAAGTTTCCGGATATCAAGTACGAAGTACTTTCGCTGCTGGTCGAATTCCTCTACACCGACACGGCCAACATCAACGGTGATATCGTCGTGGGCGTCTTCATGGCCGCCGATCAATACCAACTGACTCGACTAAGAGCGCTTTGTGAGAACTTTATTCTTCAGAACATCTCGATCGACAACGTGTGCACCATCTTCCAGACGGCCGACCAGCTACAGGCACACAAGTTGCGAGGCTTCTGTTTCAACTGGATCATCAACAACTTTGGCGAGGTTCTTACGTGCGACGCCTACACCCAGTTGCCTCCCGAACTCCAACGCGAGATCAATCACGCCGCTGCCCGGCTGCACTTTGGCAAGAAGCGCAAACTGGAGGAATCCAACACAACACCGACACCAACCTGTCCGTGACGTGTATCATTCTTCTTCTTCTTGTTGGACGCTTCGTGCGTGTCCCCTNNNTACATAGCACTAGTGCAAATTTTGAAACAGTTTCTCAAAGGCGGAAAAGAATTTGAAATTCATTCCAACGTACACCAAACGAGCACAGGACGAGGAGCCTTCCTTCACGCCCCCCCCCACCCCCCAACCCTCTTCTGCCCGAACTGTGCAGCAATGGAGCAGCCCAGCGTGCAGCTTGGCCACTCAGATGAGCACGCCAATGTCATCTTGATTGCTTCCGATCTCCAAGTGGTGCATCACCATCAGCCCGGCGAGGGAGGAACGAGTCAATGGCTTGAGCACACGACCAGTCCCGTGCATCTCAACGTCGCCGATGCGCTGGGGACCACTGTGCAGCACAGCCCGCACGGAGCCGTGACAGGTCCAGGCGAAGCACAACATCCCGCGAGGGCGAGCCATACAGCCGATCCTGCGTGGGTCTTTTCCCAAGATGCCCATCATGACGACCTGGCCGTCGTGGACGAGGACGACTCCACCCATGAGGCCAAGCGCGCTGAAATCACCAAAACCTTCTTTCAGGTCCTCACTTCTTTATTTATATATTTTCTTTTCATTTTTTCATTTTACTTTTAATCAAGTAATTTTATTTGCTTATTGAGACAAGGAATTTTGAGATAATAATTTTATAATATTTATTTCTATATTTAATATTGTTCTGACTTCCTCATGTGCAGGCATTCTTCGACTACCCGGTGCAAGAGAGCGTACACGAGGCACAAGAGTATCAGGTATCGGTGGACGAGATCGACTTCCTCTATGACAATGTCGTACCACTTCGCTTCCGTCAGCGTAAGCAGGAGCGTTCCAAGTACCGTCTCAATGAGCTGCGCGATGCCCTCCAGCGTGCGGCGAGTGGCGACGATGGCACTTCTCCATCATCGAGCGTGTCTGCAGCCACGAGTGGCATCATTCTTCCACCGCCGCCTCCCGTGATGGTGTCGTCGATGGGTATTGATGAAGTGAATCAACTGCATCAACAGTTGCAGCAGCATCTCCAGCAGCAGCAGCAACAGCTCCTTGCCGACCAAGCAAAGACGCCAGCTCGTAAGAAGCGCAAGATCGAGTTCGATAAGAAAGCCTGGATGCGACGCGAGCGCGGTCGATGCTACTGGCTGGGCATGCGTGGCCCTTTCTTCCCGGCGACCTCAGCAGGAGCCGATGGAATGAACGCTCTCCAGAAGCTGGAGAAGCTCGTGGGTCGCTCCTTCCCTAACTTGAACGAACAGACGTTCCGAGCAGCATGGGAGTACGAGTCTACACGGAGGCAGCAAGCTGCGACGCTCCTCTTGTCGAACCCCAAAACTGCTGTACCTAAGACGACAGCGACCACGACTTCATCGCCTGTATTAGCAGCAACCTCGATTCCGTCGCCCTCAGTGCCAGCAACAGCAGCCAAGGCGGCTGTCTTTCCGTCTTTTGATATGTGGCGTGATGGTGATCAGGGTGATGCCAACCCAAACGCACCCAATTCGTTCGTGCATCTGGTCTTCGACGTGCCGGGCGTGGAAGAGGAGCCTAAGTTCTCCTTCAGCCGTGCTACTCGCAAGTGGCAACTCGAAGGTAGGGCTCGCTCCCACCGCTGCGTCTGTATGTTCTAGTTTTTTTTGACTTCGTCATGTGACAGGAGTGCGCCCTACGACAGGTCTGGTGTACATCACGCAGCAGCGAGCGGCTGGCCGGTTTGTGGCTCGCGGAATGCTGCCCAACTGTGTGGACGTTAGCATACCCGCCAAGACTTCCTTCGCCAACGGCCTCTTTCATGTGACCCTGACTGAGCACCCACCCGACTCCTAAATCAAGTAACACTTACTGCACAAGATCTGCGAATACCCAACCGTCAGGGCGGTCCTTGTGGACGAGTCCTACACCTCGAAAACTTGCGGTGGATGCAGATGTCAACGGCAACCTGGGCAAGAGCAAGCTCTTCTGGTACGAGCAGTGCGACTTCTTCACAGATAGGGATTGGAATGGTGTGCGGTTCTATGTTACAGATTGAATGTTGTAACAGTCGCATCGATATACATTCTCCACGCCCTCTGGCGCAAAGCTTGAGTGCTACGTGCCCCTGTCGATAGAAGAGGAACATGCAAAGGCTTCACTTGCCCTCAGCGGTGGCGTTGGTTGCCGTAGGGCTGCGGAGAAGAGCAGTTATGGCGTCCCGAGCTGTAGCGAGGAGGGCGAGGCGACGGGTAGAGTGGAGGATGATATCATCAAGAGCAGCTTCCTCATCATGATTCTTCTCGCTGGGCGACATCTGGCCAAAAATCTGGAGCAAGGACTCGGCACTCTGCAGCTGGCCTTCCTCGTACGTGATCAGATTCCGAATCTGCTCGTTAAACTTAGCGGCATTTCGTGGTGTCACGTAGTTGATGGCCTGAGCTGCCTCGCCATCATCGCCTTTGTTTGCCGTGCCCTTGTCCTTCCTGTGTGGTTTTGCACAGTATTAGCGTGCCCGCGTAGTCGAGCGTTCGGAAGGAATAACATACCTCATCAGCTGATCGAGAGATATTTGAGAACGACGTTCGGCGAAGATACGGTCAAGCTTCTCAGTGTAGACGGTCCAAAGTTGAGTGAATAGGAACGTCCGCATGAAGTTATGGTAGGTCAGCGGAAATAGCCCGGTGAGCTGTTCCAGATGGTCGTGGTTGGAGAAAAGGAAGGTGGAAGCGGAAAGCTGCGGCAGTGTAGAGTGGAAGAGAGACGTCATTGGCGTCAGGGACAGCTTGAGGGTCGGCTGCAAAGGTGTCTGTTCCATTTCCTCTTCATCATCATGATCGGAATCCCATTCATCAGAGTCGTAGCTGGAACCTGCCCACATGCTTCGGGAGCGGCGATGATGAGCCACGGCCTCTTTGAGCCGAGTTGGGGTAGCATGCTTAGCACCGGGCATGGACAGGATGAGTGGTGTGGAGGCAAGTTCCTCTTTTTGCTCATTTGTCATGCTAAGAATCGCAGAGTGGGAGAAGGATCGTCTCATCTCCGGTCGTATCGCTTCTTCGTCGGTATCATAAGAAAACACGCTGTGAAGGCTGGGTAGCGCTGAAGTAGAAAGAGACAGGAATTGCGGGCCTCGATGCTGCTGCTGTTGGTGCGCACGTTGAGGCTGTGAGGCCGCGACCATCGTCTTGGTATGATGGCGAAGGCGGCCTCGCTTGGTGGCGAGCTGCTGAGATGAGTAAAGAGGGCCTAATGTGTTTAGGCGCTTAAAAGAAGAGGCTCGCTTGCCTTTCGTCCCTTTCACCGGGGCAAACGATGACGAAACCACTGGTCTGCTAATTCCAGTTGCAGAAGGCGGAGAGGTAGACATGAGCGTGTGGTGATTCGGATGAGGCATCGAGGCCAGCAAACCATGAAGGCCAGGAGGAGAGCCTCCTTGATTTAAAGTGCTGTCGTCCATCAACGGGGGCAGTACACTAAGCGAAGCTGAGGCGTTAGGGCCAAGCGATGTGCGCCGAGAAAGTGAAGAGAGTATCTCGTCGTTGAGCGGCCGAGCCCAAGTTCGAGAACGCTGAGGTATTGTTGACTGGGAGTCAGCCCACGAAGATTCAGGGCTATTGGCACTCTTGCTCAACGTTTCCGATGACTGGGGAGTAATATGAGTGCAAGGACTAGCGTTAGCTGACGCTGGCTTTCTTCGGTAAGAGGGCGGAGTAGGGATGCTGGAGGATTTTGACGATCGCGTCAGATTCGTTCCCACCTGCTGTGGTCGGCTGCGCGGAATGTCGGGAAGGATGGAAGCAGGCGTCGACGTTGCAATAGCGTATATGTGCGCATAGTTGACCACTTCTGAGATCAACTCCTCATGATAACTGTGAAACATTTACTTAGAAAATAGGTTCAGGCTGCTCATCATCAAAGAGAAGATTCATACCGCTGCACAATCTGTACAATCTCCCGTGTTGCTTGCATCTCCTTCTTGGTGGTTTTAGAAGGCATAAGCAGATGCTCCTTCCTCTCCTTTTCTTTCTCTTGGATAGACGTATGTATAGTCTCGTAATCAGGCTGCAATTTCTCGACTCTTTAGAGGCAACAGCTCCAAAGTTAGGATTGGAACACAATCAGCTCCGAATAAAATTAACGTACAGTTCACGTTCTCGAGGAAGAGCGGGAAGGTGATACGAGGGTAAGGAAAGGCTATTGTTGTCAACGTCTAGCACAATACAATCGCTTCTTACGCACGCCTCTCTTTGAGGATCGAGTTTCTGTGTACCAATTACGAAGGGGACTGACGAGAAACAGATCAGGAAGGCGAATTGCATAGAAAGTTATGGACTGGGTGGTACCAGGTGACTCAATACACTCCGCCATATCCTCGGGCAGGATCGGAATGAATGGGCCCTGCCACACCAGCGGTCGCAGCAAGGCGATCACGGCCAACCTGTCCAATCAGATATGCATGAGCGCTATACAAACAGTGGAACGAAATTTCAGGACATTAGTCGTACACTACGTTGGCAAGTATGCCAAGGTTTGGGCTGATAACTACTATCTTGAATTCGAGGACGAGCGCACGAAGCAGTAGCACGAAATTATCGAGCGAAACTAGCCGGAGCAACGAGGGCAAGCACCACTCTGCCATCGCCTTTTCTTCCTCTCCTTTCTGTAAGGGAGAACATAATTAGATTTGGATTGGCAGTTTTCTAGGGGAGGTCGCAAGTACTGGCGAAATGATTGAACCCTTCTTACGCCCACGCGGCAGCTTTGCGGTGAATCCCTCTACCTTCTTGGGCGCAGTAGCATAGTAGTCGTTAAGCACAGCCAGCACCTTATTGCGCTGTTGAGCTGCCCGGGCCTCCTCGGCTTCGTCATCAAAGCTATCATAACCATCATTGACGTCGGGGCCATCCTCATCGGGCTCGTTGAAGTCCGGCAGGGCGGGCTTACCGCCAACAAGAGCTGAACTGCGTCGCGCCTTCTTCTCCTCTGGAGAGAGCCCAAGAAGTGCTCCCTTACGTACAGGTGGCGGGGTGGAGGTGGCGAAAGCTTGATTCAATCCGAGCTGGCTTGTCGGGGTACTAGCATCCATCTTTTTGATCGTATCCTTCATCGGCGGAGGATTGGGCGAATCTTTAACCTCTAGTTGCTGTTGCTGAAGCGTGCTTCGTACAATTAGGGACACATCGCTTCTATTGCGGCGATGTCCTTGCTGTAGTGGAAGGTACATACATGATGAGAAGTTAAGCAGATTTAAGAAAAAACAATAGGCAAAGCGCACCCGAACAACTGGCTGTGGTTGATGGTGCTCTGGTTCTGGGGATGCAACTGCGGAATGATGAATAGTCTCTATGATCTTGTTGATCTTTTCCTCGTACCGGTTCTCCTCCTCCTTAACTTTTAACTGGCGTTCTTGGTCCTTCTGAACTTGTGCCTTGATGATGGATGCATGATGCTTGTGCAGTCGCGCAATCATATCGTCTTTGGATTCACTTTTCACTTCTTCTACCTTCCCTCTTGCTGTTTGGTTTTGTTCCTCCGGAATTGGTAACAGACCCATCATGTGGGAAGAATGTTCGTCGTAGTTGAATCGCTCCTTCATAGCGTCTACGCTTTCCACGCTGCTCGCTCGCATGGCTTTAGCATCACAAATGGTCAGCTTAACAACGGTAAGCAAGCCAATAGAGTGGAGTCCGGTACCTCTCGTCCGTAAATCTGCTTCGATTCCGGCGTTGCGTCTGTCCCGATCTGAGGGCGAAGCAGAAATACGAAGCGTTGGAATAAGTGAACGCTTGGTGGGAGTCTGCTGTGGTGATTGCTGTTTCGCGTTGGCTCCTGATAATTATTATTATTAGTTCTGAGAACACGATACACGAGAATATTGTTTAGAGAAAGTGAATTACCCTTATTTCTCTTACTGAACCAGTTGCCGAGTCCACCGAACCACTTGTTATTGATGTCTCCTTCAGACCTGATGGATGCCCGTTCCTTCTTCTTCCGTGCGATGAACTGTTCGCGTCTTGTCGCTGCGCTCACGTTGTTCTTCCGTTCCAGTTCTGACCACGACTACCTTTAGCAAACTGCTCTCGATCAAGATGGAATTGAAAGTACCGAGCAAGTGATAGATAATATTGAAGTGAAGCTGAAAGAAAGGAAATCGGGTGATCAGGCAGTACACTCGAGGTGCTGCAATATCGTATTCTAAGTCCTCCTTCTGCAGACCGTCTGGTGGCGCGTACGCAGGTGATCGCATGAACGATGGCTTGTCGATTGGCTGCTCGTATTGGATTCGTGACATACAATAAGAAGATGGAACACATGAACAAAGTGGTAGCAGCCGTACCGAAAGCAGCTCCTCTTGGCTAACGCACACACCATAAAGAAGGCTACCATCACCCGTGATCAAAAATATGAATGAATGCTCTGAGTTAGTGAGGTCATCGATCGGAAAGAGAATTTTCTCTTCTAGCTTTTCACTTGACTTGGCCGTGCGAGGCTGAATCCATGGCTGGATCTACAGACAAGAATAATTAAATGTAATAAGCTCAGCAATACATAGGGTCACAGCGGTCATTCACTGATGAAGGCACCTTGTTGGGAAAGCAGAAATGCACCACAGTGTCCTCCAAGTCTGATTTACCGTCTTCCGGATACTGATCAAGAAGGAAGATCGGTTCCAATGAAAAACCTTAACCTTACTCAAGAAGGTCTGGGATACCTTATAGAGAATGGCCGGAGTTGCCCGTTGCTGCTGCGGAGGTACTTTGGGGTTGACACGGAGCATGGGCGGCCAGCCTACTACAATGAAATGCTCGAAGAGATGACCCTTTCGCCGTGGTCGTATGGCCTCCTGCAGATCGAATGCTGTGCGCCTGGGTTCCCCACGTATCACCACACGTTATACATAGTGATCAGCAATGCATGTGGGTCTCGTAGGCACACTGGTGAACATCACGACGATGCTTCCAAGACTGGCCTGATGGTGTGCACACGGCCACATCCATGATGCAGCTCCTACATGGTAGGAAATGAGGGAAGGAAGCACGCACTTGTGCAGCTCGGTTAGTGCCTTGTGGCCCAGGGACTTGTTCAACGTTACTCGCTGGTGAGCGGCCATGAAGTCAGTAAAAAGGCAACATCAACATGCGTAGACAGGGGTGGAAGAGAGGTAAGATTTTCAAAACACAAAATCGCTCTACAAGTATCCATGGATCCAAGGTAACCCCATAATTACTAATGAATGCAAGAAGATGCAGATTGAGGAAAGGAGTTGCCAAAGTACAAGAGAAGTAAAAGATGGGGAAGAAGGAGATCAGCCACGTACGTTGAGGAAATCTCGTTTGGCTTGAATTTGGCGGATGGCGGCCTGGCGTCTCAGATCCGCGGCACACGAGAGCTCTGCCGATGGGGCTTCTGCATTCATCTCTTCCTCTTCCCCTCCGCGTCTTGTTCTTTGTTTGCCACGGCTGGGCGGGCGGTACGGGGAGGCTTCAGCATCCATTTCCTTCCCCTTCCCCACTTCCTCCTTGAGGCGCCCAAATCTTACAAAACTGAAACTTGTTTCGAAATTTTTTGGAAAGGCAAACTGGTTTCAATTTATTGCGAGAAAATCTGCGAAAATGCATCAGTGGTAAGAACGAAGCCAAATCTGACGTCTTTGCCCAGCTCTTGCTGCAGTATTCCCTCTTTCTCATCGCATGACCATTAGGTAGATTGAGTCCTGTTGCACATTCAAAAACATTGAACGTGCAAGTTGCACGTTCTTTTTCCTTTGGCGGAATAGAAATGGCTTTTATTGTTTTTTTGGAAATTGTTTTGGCGATCTGCAAAAATGCAAGCAGCGTGCGGCAGACTGGGCCAGGGCTGTACACGACTGCAGCTCCGTCGTGGATAAAGAGCGTCCGCATACACGACGATCAGAAGCACAGCGGCCTTTTTTTACTACTAAGCACAACACCGGTGTATGTACATACAGACTGACCACAAACAGGCCTGCGCCTTCACCACTTCATCTGTGGGTTGGCCTTGAAGGCAGCAAACTGAGCGGCGTTGTAGCACGAAATCTCGGTTTCGTGTTCTGTGCCAAAAGAGAAGCAAGTGGTATTCAGTCATACAACAAGATGAGCTACACGGAGGATGAGCGCCCAAGGTGAAGCAACATACCTACGCCCAGTTCAGCAAGCGTCTTGTCCTGGTCAAAGGGTACCTGCTCCTCATTGATGAAGTATATGTTGTTCGGCTGTGAGAACGGGTGTGAGCACATACATGTGCCAACCTGGACAAATCTAACCACCTACCTTGGCTCCGTGTGCCTTAGTCATTATCCGCAGCGTATCTGCGAGAGGCGGCGTGAGCGTGCCAATCCAATTCCATCCAATTGAAGTTGGGATTGGTACCAAGCGACACATTACGGTACGGCAAATAAGCGGACTGATTTTGAATGGGTGAGGGCAGAGTTAAGCGTCACACCAACTGACCACAAGATGAAGGAGAAAAGGAGAGCGAAGACGATTCAAAGGATATTTTGATGAATGAGGGCCAAAAGATCGGAGGCCTTCATGTTCAGATCGACATCTTTGAGTACCATGGTCTTCATGGTACGATACTCGAACGATTTTACGAGGTAGATCGTGACGACTACGGACGACATGGTGGACCCAAATTTAACTTTACTCGATAAATTATCAATCGAACGATTGGTTGAGATGAGGCTCTTTTCTCTCTGTTTTCTTATTGTTTCTGCGTTTTTCTTGAACTGCAAAAGCACGGTTAATCTTCGTTGGGTTTTAGCGCGCTTTTACCGACTCCGTGTAGAAAGTCCATCTTATTCGCCGACAGACGGCGAGCTCCGATTGGTCGTATAAGTTTCAGAGAAGGCCGCAGCGGACTCCTGTCTTTTTCTCTGCTCCCGCAGAAGACCACACCTCACCGCCTCTAAAACCCCGTTCGTWGCTGGTGTGCTGGTGTTAAGCGCATCATCTCTTCGGTGGGAGTCAACTTCTTCCCGCCTACATCTTCACCCTCTTTCCTCCCCGACATCGATTGGTTTGATTGTAAGGTCAGGTTCTTCTTCCAGGAGGCCTTTCGTTTCGATTGCACCAATCCATCGCCCATCCACACATCATCGACGCGCGTCGCTGAATGCTCGCCGTTGAATCACAAAATGGGCATCTTACAGCAGGGGAAACGACCACATCGACTCCCATGATAACATGGAAGAAACCCGCCGCTATGGGTATCACTCCTCGGTTATCTTTCGAGGACTTCCACATCATTGAGCAAGTAGGAGAGGGAACGTATGGGTGCGTATCATTTCC
>CDEZ01023133.1:0-12611 GCA_000826365.1 Acanthamoeba royreba | reverse complement strand
AGACTATCGTCATGGAGCCTCTGGAGCCCAAGGCTCTCGACGTCACCATCAACTAACTTCTTTTACCGGCCCGATAGCGCTGCTTCAGCTTTTGTCCATTTCCACCACAACATCCAAATACACCACCACGCCATCACGTGTGGCGTTTGCCACCTTCCCAATCAAAAGGCAAGAGGGAAACCGCAAAGCAAGACGTGCAGGAAGACTTACATTCTCCATGTAAGGCGTCAAAAAATAAGCGGAGAGGGGCATGACGAGACTGCTGTTGTGCAAACGTTGGGAATTATGCGCCCCACTGAGGCAGCCACTCCATCCTGTTGGCCTGGGCCGTGGTGATCTCTGTGCCGTAGGTGAAGGGCGCGAAATACCAGAAGTGCCAAGCCGTCACCAGGATAATGATGCTAGCACCGACAACCTTGGCTCTCCAGCCCTTGACGAAGTAATCAAAGAACAGCGCGGCAAGCATGATGGCGAAGAAGAGCGAAGGCATGTAGTGGTAAATAAAGCACACTCTGTTTCATCAAGCAAATGATTAGCTTTCTTCTTTACTGTCTTTGGCTGATTATTGGAAAAGTACCGTGTGATGCCAATGTAAGGGATCCAGTTGACGACATAACCCAACAGGAGGAAAGCGCCAAAGCCAAGGAAGTGAGTCTGGCCTCTTGGCAGAGCAGTTTGGTTGGCAACGAAGAGGAAGTACAAGACGTAGAGCGTGAACAGGACAAGGGTGGCCGTTGTGCCCCACCAGACAAACGGGTTGCCGAAGAGATAGACGATCTCGCGCGAATCACTCATGTAGTTGGTCCAGTACAGGACACCTCGGAGGTTAAGCGGCCAGGTGTACCTGTACAGCACAATTAGATGTGGCCCTTTTCGCAAGGTACTACGTATAATTCAGACAAAGAACCGTACCACACGGAGCCCCAGTGGTGAGTAGCCGTGAGGCCAGAATTGGCATCATACATCGTCTTGTGAATGCCTAGAATGTTCTGGATCATAGTAGGAGGCTGTTCGTCTGTAATTCGAGAGAACACACGCTAGCGTAAGTACTCACACCATAGTCCTCAAGTTGAGGGAGTACTTACGAGGTGCCAACTCAATGTTCGTTCCCTTGAGAGTAGACAAGAACTCACGGGACATCCAGTCGTTACCGGGACCCGAGTTGCTGAGGATAACGAAGTGCAGGACCCAGCAGGTGGTGTACAGAGCCAGGAGCAAAACCACCATCAAAATACCTAATTGTTTCGGCTCTGAGCACAACTGGCACAATTCATTGGGGCTGACGGAAAAGCACGTACCACCAGCGAGCCAGTTCCAGGCACGAATCAACTTGTTCTTCCAGTCATCGAGTTTCTTCTCATCATACTTGCGGAAGACGTGCAGGAACAGAATCATAATGAAACGAAGGCCTAGAATGGTAGTGTTTGTAAGGGGCAAGAACGGGACCGTGTGGTGACTGGGAACGTTACCAATAATGCCAACTGTGCCAACACCTGTCCACTTGACGGAGCAAAGACCACCCATGGAAAGACCGCACATGATGCACCAGAACCACCACTCACGGGGGAAGAGCACCGAAGGTGTGTTGGCCATGGAGAAGTTGTACGCCGGTTCGGTATTACACACCTGAATCCACGTTAATTGATGAGTGAGCGTGGCCAGAAGAGAAGATTGAAGAAGAACGAACCTTGAATGATGTGTAGACACTCATTACTAGGAAGAAGAAGAGAAATGCGTCGGTAAAGACAAACCGAGAGATGCACGCATAGCCGTTATCGAAGACAACCAGGAAGGCACCCACAGCCGAGGCAGGCAGCGAGAGACCCATCTGCTCGCACGCAAGGAATACGACAGGCGCCAGCCATGAACCAGCGAACGCGTGGGTGCCGCGCAGGTATATGTATTTGTGGTCTTCGAAGCTCATCCCGATGTTGGCCCACGAGAATGACGTGTTGAACCCAACGAGGTAGCCTGTAAGGGCGAGGAAGTATTTGCCTGTGTGCACGGGACATGGGTCAGAAGTCGTCGTGCGCAGATCTGTTGTTGGTGCATCTTGGCCGGGAAGTAGGGACTAGGTACCAAGGGGAGGGTGGATGTCGAAGAAGTACTTGCCGTCGATGTAGTTGTTGGCGAAATGGCCGAAATGGACTTCATCGAAGGACACTTGAGCAGGGTGATGGATCATGTAGTAGCGCGTGAAGAATGAAAGCACCACGATGGTGATCAGGACGGACCAGCGCCACTTGGTGATTTCAGGTGGCTGCGGCTGCGGGAAGGGCTCATTGAGGTAAAACATGTTGTAGAGCGGCATGGTGGAGACCTCTTGTTCCTACAATCACCACAATTGAGGATGAGAAAGAGACATTCGAAACAAATGCACAACAGTTAAAACATTCATCACCAAGTGGTAGGCTGGGTCTACACTGAAGCAACGCTGTGATTGATTTATAATTTTAATTGTTTTTTTTTTTAAAAAATGGATTTGTAGCGGGACGGATGGTGATGGTGACACATGTAATGGGCAAAGGTAAATCTTTGGAATGGGAGAGGGACCACGTTACGACGCACCTCAGTGGCTTCCTTGTGCTTGTTGTCGCTCTTCTTGTTCTTCTTGGTTGATGTGGATTTGGCTGGTGTGGTAGGGGACGAAGATGAAGTGTTTGTCGATGATGTTGCTCCGCTCTCGGTTCCTTCGGTGCTGCCTTGCGCCTCGGCAGAGATTTTCTTCTTCTTGGGACCACGAACGTTGGACATCGATCAAATTTCGAGAGGGAGGGGGCAAAGGAATTGGGCCGGGAAAGCTTAGCGCCTTGCGGATTGCGGGAAGATGACGGCCTCCTTTTTCTAGACTCGAAGAGGACCTTTGTCTCTCTCTTGTGTCGTCGTGTAGTGGTGGCTTTGGTGAGCTTGCTCTCGCGAAACCACGGCCGACCCGCCCTACTTACCGCTATCGCCCCACAGCGCGTCCACCAGCTCTGTGCACGAAGAACACAGAAAGGAGAACCGTGGCAGCCAAAGAAAACTGGACGAAAGCTGCAGAACACTCCGGGTTGATGACTCGCCAGGGAAATCCGGCTTTCCCTACCACTTCCAGTCTTGGTCAATCCTTCTGAAATTTTTGGAGCTGGTCGAAACAATTTGGAAACTGAGCAATTTCAACAATTCGACAGCGCTGCATTTGCTGGCCTTGCAATCAATTTACAGCCAAACCACACGGTGATCAAGCCATTAAGAATCACTCCAGCACATCTATTTGATCACATCATGGTGCGTTGTTTAGGGTTTGGGAGCAACGCTAAATGGAGAATTGATGTTGACTTTTTCTACTCATCTTTGCAGGCCAGCTCTGTGCCCATTCTGCGTCGCGAGGCTGACCCTCTTCGTGAAGGATCCTCTGCCACTACCGCTCAATCTGATCTCCCCATCGTCCATCCTCTCCAGGCTCGTGAAATTAACGTACGTGCTCGTTTCCTCAATTAAGTCAATGTCTAATGATTTACTACAATCGCTCTGCCTCCATCCACTGACGTACGTACCATGTAGTTCGTCAAGAACGATGTGCAGTTCAAAAGGGTAGCTTTGCAGAATGTGTTCGGAACGCACATGCCTATGAGGCTGCAGATGGAAGAGAGCATCCTGGGCAACTTCCAGCGACTCCCCACCCTGAAGAGCGACTTTGTGGGTCTGAGCACCACGTTGGGACTGGATGAGGAGATAGGGTTCAGTGATTACCTCAGAGGTGCAATTCTCCACCAGCGGCTCGCCCAGCAACGTGTGCATTCTCTAACGCTCGCGTCTTGGTCTTGCCTGTGCGTACACAGATCCGTCTGCTCCGGAGGCTGCGCTCGATCTGCATGCGGTGATGGAGCACCGTCTTGGTCTGTAAATGGAACGCACACTGTCTTCTTCCCTTGCAAATATGAATCACTGTCCCTCAGGTTCAGTGTGGGGAGTGCTCGTCTTTCTCTTCTTTGGTTCTGGTCGTGCTAGAGCGAACAACGATGACAACTGTCCTCCTTGCTGATCACCATGTACAACCTCTTGTGTTTCTGACGAGCGCGGTTCACAGTGTGAATCCTTCACAAGCGTAGCGCTCAAGGATCCCTTGCTGTCAGAGTTTGTGATCATCGCAATCCTGCATCCATTCATTCATCAACATGACTCCACAGCGATTCCTGCCGCTGTGCGGCGCCAACCCATGATGACGGACAATGAGGAGAAAAGAAGCGCTCCTGGAGCGTCAAGTCTGCAGTGGTCCTTCCTGTCACAGCAGCGCGTTACCAGTCTTCGGCTTCACAAGTTCAATACCAACAATAACTAAAGAGAAAATAAAGTAAAATAAAATAAAAATAGCCTGTACGTCCCAACCCAGCGTACCGTCAGGGAAATAAAATAAGGATAAAACAAAAAATACGTAAAAAGAGGAGAGCCTTGGGAGGGTGGCCTACACATTAACTGCAGCATACTTGATGAGAGGGTCAAGTAATTAAATTAAAAAAGCGCGAATGAACAAGGGGGCGGGTTACATAAATTCATCCTTTTGATTTAGATATACTTGCGGTCGGGGACGGCGAGGTGAGAACGGGGGTTCTGGTTGTCCATCTGGATTTGGCTCCAGCGGGTGAGCTTGTAGGTCACGTAGGGGACGACCACCAGCCAAATCAGGCCCCGCCGCGCGTTCCTGGGATTCATGCGGAAGTAGCGGTGGGTGTTCTCGCGGTAGGTGGCCCATTCCTCGATGGCCGGGTCCTTGATGGCATACTCGATCTTAGGCCCTCGCTGCAGGTAGTACTTGTTGCTCATCTTTACACGTTTCGTATTTATAAATTAATCCAAAAATCCTTTCCCTTTTCTTTGGCCATTAATAAAAGAAATTAAAATTTCCTTTTATTTCTTTCTGCCCAGGATGCGGTACAATCACACATTAACATGCAACATGTTTACAGGACTTGAAGGTAAGATGGTTACATTTAAGAGTTGATGGTAGGTAGGACAAGGATCAAGCCCTCATGATACTGCCTGGTGCGACAGTTGAAGCTGAACGTCCGAAAAGTTCAAGATTCGTGACTCCGCACGAAGGCGTCCACGGCTCGTGTTACGGTAGCGATGCACTCGGTTGGCCGCTCCACAATGTAACGCACAGTGATGACGTTAGGGTCCGGCTGCTGATGCTGTGGATCTGGCAGCTGTTCTGCATTCGGTGCAGCGGTTTCCTGGCCTTCGTTTTCACCAGCAGAGGTAGAGCTTCCAGATGATACCGAAGAATCGGGCTGCTGAACCGCGGTGTTGGTCGTCACGGCCTCATCCTTCTCCAGAGCATAGATGAAAGTGAGTAACTTGGGTGTTCGTTTCTTGAAGGTTATCTTGACAATGTTCTCGAGCGAATGGACGCGCTCCACTGCCACCAGGTATCGCTTCTCCTCGTGCACGCGCAGTTCCAACAATTCGTCACCGGTCACGACGAGATACCTAAGGAGAGAGCGTTCTTAGTTAAGTGCCACTCAAAGTGCGCCTACGCGTACCATGGGTGCAATTCCGTTGGCTCAACCAAGTACTTACAGGCAAAGAATGACCATGCTTGGTGAGCTTCCACATACTGGTCCAGTCGCACATACTCCCCTATTTTATGGGGTTGCTTCTTACCGCCTAACCCTGTCTCAAGCCCATTAGTGACTAATACTAGTACTACAATGGAGAAAAAAACATCGTACCAGAGTTCCAAAAGGGAAGCGCGGGTCTACGTATACTGAGCGAGCGCCACAGGCCAGTCTTATCGCTTGGCGTGGAAGCGGGCTGATTCTCAGATGTGCCTCCATCCGATTTAACTGCTTCCTGGGGCTGTCCGCTGGTACTCACTGGCTCAGTGCCGCTTGGATGCTCCGATTTGGGCGCAGATTCTTTGGCCGCTGAGTGTCGTCCCCAGGAGAAGAGGCCGCTGCCCCACAGAGTGCTGGCGGGCTTCTTTGGCTCTGTGTGACCGGATTCCTGTGCGACTGTGCTGGCAAGCTTTCCCTCTCCGCTCTCGATTTGGGGTTGCGCATCGCCCTTCTTCTCTTCGACGTCTTGAGGCGACTCGAGTCCGGTGCCCTCAATAGGTTCAGAAGCAGTGAGGCTATCGGCTTCCTCATCTTCATCATCGATGGTGAAAAGGCGGCTTGCTGTATGTCTCTCTTGGGGCTCTGTGGGCTTGGCAGAACTTGCAGACGAGTCGTTTGGTCTAGGTGATGTTGACTCAGGAGCTCCGCTGGAAGGAGCGGTTCGTGCGCTGAGAGAAAATGGCATGGTTGGCATTCGTGTGACGAGCCCAGGAGCCTTCTCTCGAACACGGGAGAATCCCGAAGCAAATGAAGAGACCAGAGAAGTAGGAAGCGAAAGCGATGAAGAGAGAAGCGAAGAGGCAGCAGTTCCACTCGATGGCGGCGATGAAGAAGGCACGGGAGTCGCTGCTGTAGCTGCTCCTGCTATGGTGGTTGTAGGGGCTGTCAGCGGAGTTGTGGTTGGCGGTGATGAAGACACTGGCACGGAGCTGGTGGAAGGTGGGGAAGAGGAGAAACTATAGGCAGTACGGTCGGTATACTTGGGCGCTGACACTGCAGGTGTTCGGAATCCGGAAAAGAGTGATGAAGTGAGGGATGGAGCAGTGGCCGTGGCTGCCGATGGAGTGCTAGCGCAAACAAAACAACCGGCGGGATCATGATCCATCAGTTCAATTTGTGGTGTGGATGATGTTGGTGAAGTAGGAGATGGCATAATGAGCGCATGAAGCGCTTCATAGCCTCCATGTACAACGCTCACATGGTTGAATCCTGTAGTGTAAAGCAAATGCTGGTCAGACACCTCTGTACTTGAGTCGTGTTGGAAGGTTGTACCTTTCTGCAGGAATTGAAGAACAGTGAGTTCGAGAAAGGTCTCAGTGTGCGCGGCACCCATGAAAGAGAAATGCATGAGATTGCTCCTTAGCTGCGCTAACCCATCCAATAATTGTTTGAACTCCTCAGGTTTCTCCAAAAGCTGTGCATGAATAGCAAGCAATAAATGAGTGAGTATTCTCAGTTAACACAGAAAATCCACTTAACACACTTTAGGCTCATACCAGCACATAGGGCAGGTGGAACGCCGTAGGTAAGTGGCCACTCTTATACTCTTCCTCAGTTCGCACGTCAATGAGAAGGAATCTTGGCCCCTTTCCTTGAGCCTCGATCACCTCAGTTGCTGAGAGTCGGAGGCAGGTGGGCGTTGACAGCGCTGGGTCTGGGGTGTACAAATAGCGTTTTACCCATGTTTGCCACTCCTGAGGTATCACACATAGTTAAGCCCTAAATTCTTTCTCCAAAGTCACAGTGCTGGTGCAATACCTGCGTTTGGAAGGTCGCTGCGTAAAGCTGTTGTCGGAAAGCGCGAGGAGTTCTACGTTCCAGTACTAGCGCCTAAGCATAGTAGAGGTGAAGTGTAAGAGAGAGCACAAGCACTCAGCAGCCTGGATAAAGTACCTCCCGCAGGAGCCGCTGAATCTCTTCTGAAGACGAAGTAGGAACGCGGGCGAGTTCTGACAAGATCGCCTGCTGGTTCGGCAAACCCAGAACGGCTGACCTGTACACACCCAGGGGTGGAGCTTAACCAATGTCGTCCTCTATATTGAGAGATTCGACTTACCGCTTATTCAGGAGGAAGGCCAAACCGAAGTAGTACACTAAGAACGGATCTCCATACGCGAAGATGAAATCCCAAAGAATGTACAGGTCGTCCATATCGTAAATACAAGCAAATAGTGAAGAAAACTGTTGTTTTGGAGTTAAATTGATTGACCGTACGTTATAGCAGAGAGCCAAAGCAAATCATACCCACTTGGTGGAGAAGTTGAAGTGCGAGAGGTTGTTCTGATCGAGGAAGAGACAGAGAGGTTGATCATGGTACAGCACCAAAAGGCGGAACAATTGGTTAATACAACTGTAAGATCAAGCTAGTTAGAGAATTGCTGCTGGTATCATGCGACGAAGAGGGCACGTACGTATGCACATGAGGATCTTCTACAAATGTTAGGGGAAGAAACTTCGAGATGAGGGCATCAAAGCAATTGAACGCTACACCCAGTTGATAGTTAAGCATTAGGAAGGGTGCCAACACTTCGTTCAGTGGCAATCCTACCAATAATTGAAAGTCAGGCACCAAACGTTACCGGCAAATGAAGTCTCACCGCACCTTCGCGATATTTGACGTAGCGACGCTTGCAGAAGAATCGCAGGACTCGAGCCAAGCGCTGCACCACAGCTTCATCTCGGAACTCTAATGGCAGAAGTGTTTCTTTATCAGTACGGGACTTGTATGGCTTCTATGCATAGAAAATGAGCATACCAGGAAGCTCAGGGCGCGTGTCATTACAAGCTTGCACGAGCTTCTCTTCCTCTGGCGTGAGCGGCGCTGCGACAAGCTCTTCCCACCCTGCCATCGAATCATCCGATTTCTTTTCCACACCAAGCAGAAGCTGCATTGATTCGCCACCAATGCGCCAGCGGTGAGGTTAACGAACCAACACAAGAAAGAAGACCTGGAATACCTTCCACAGGCCTGGCCGGAGAGCCTCGGGAACGGTGTGCGTGCGGACGATTTCCCGCACCTTGTCCGCATCGGGCGTTGCCTTGCCTAGCTCTTCTTCAATCTCACGCACTTCCTCTTGACTCATCTCCTCGCCCGCGGCCAGGCGGCTTTCTTCCAGCTCCCGTTCATCAGGATCGATTCTGCCGGTCCTACCATCCGCACCGACGGCACCATCAATGCTGCTCTCATGCCTTTCCATCTGGCGTCTCTTGAGCTCATTCAGGCTCTCGAGATATCGACCCTCGATCGTATCCGTAATCTCCTTGATCAACGAGTTATCAGGCGTGATTTCACCTTCGCTTTCATCAAGTCTCTTCGTCTGCTCGCCTTTGGCCTGCTCGACGTTCTTATCCTCCTCCTCATCATCATTATCATCGCCACGAGGTGGTTCCTGGAGCTGCACCTCCTGCTTCTCGTTCTCCTCGTCCAGCTGATGCCCGAATTCTGTGTTATCATCATCGAACTCATCAAGGGCAAACACATGCACATCGGCTTGATGACTGCTCGTCCTCGGCACGAGAGTAGCATCGGCAACGGCGACGTCAACGTCAGCGTCCGCGTCCACATGCAGCCTCATCTCTGGCTCGGCGGTTCCAGCCACCACCAATGGTGGAGGGGAAGCGGGCAGGACGGGTGACCCCACCACCGCGGTGGCCGCCGCAGGAGTGGGCGCAGGCGCTCGCGTGGACGTGAGCGTGGGTGTGAGGTTCATCTCCTCCTCCATGATCTTGCGCAGGTCGACATCGCCGAAGCCAAAGTCGAGCTCAATCTCGCCCGTCATAGGTGGGACGTCGTCGCCATCGCCTGGCGGCCGGCGCTTGTCATCGAGCAGCGCCTCAAAGAGGGGCTCGTTCAAGATGTCCGCCAGCTGCGACGACAGATCCAGCGAATCCGTGGTCGCACCATTTCCCCCTTCCTCCATCTCTCCCTGGCACTTCTTAAATTCAACTATTTTTACTTTTAAATTTAATCAATTTTTATAAAAAATGTGTGGCTCGTTGCCTAATTAATTGAAAAAATGGATTTGATTACGTGAGGAAAGAAAAAGAAAATAAGTGAAATGAAGAGAAACCATACGAGAAAAATAAGAATGTGCATCAACCTACAACCGACAGGCATACCACAACCCTATCCACTTGTTCGTGTGGCCAGTGAGATGCACTGCGCACAGCACGGTGCTGTCAATCTTGACGGGGCGGTACACATAGTTTGTGTGTTTTTCTCGTTCACTTTTGGAGTCTGCTAAAGGAATATAGGGACTACTTTGATTAGGCGTCAAACCAAGCCTAGTGGCGGTTCCGCCCTGCCCAGTGGTCCCTTTACCTTCTTCTTGCGCCATTAGGGATCACGAGTCCACCACTTTTCGGTGGACGGTGTTGGTTGGCGGCATATTAAAACATAACCTTATCTTGTTCCTCCTTCGTTCTTTTGACTTCTCCGCGTTGCAGGACAGTTATGGGATACAAGGAGTTTGTGCACGCACCCCAGCAGGGTGGATCGTGTGGGGCGCCACGTTGGTAGATGGGATCAAGAACGGTTAGGCTCTGCTGAGCGCTCAAGGCAAACAATTAAAGCTATTCACCACTATGCACAAAGGCGTGTGGCAAAGATATTTTGTACACACGAATAGATATATGGGAAAGAGAGTAGAGGAGATATCTCTGATCATATCAGAGGATGAGGCAAAGCTTGGAAAGGGGCAAGATCACCAGCTCTCCAATTCACCGCGCTCTTTTGGAATAGGGTAGGCCACAGGCATGTCGTCCTCAGGCGCAAAGTGTGGATCGGGATTGTGGAGCGTTTCTGACGTTGTGGGAGCGGCGTGCGGAATGGAATCCATCTCAATGTGATGCCTGAAGAGCCAATGGCGAAATGTGGTGAGGCGAGTCAGCGAACGAAAACGACGAGATACGGGACTACGAACCCTGTCTCTTCTGTGCGGGGCGCAGCTTCCCCTCTCCTCTCCCAATCTGTCAGCGCATCGTCGTTGAACTCAAAGTAGATATTCCTTCTGCGGAGTCGGAACAACCAGCTGCAAGAGTAGGACAATGCGGTTAAATGAAGCAATCGTCAAGAATAATTGCACTAAACTCTACCCCAATGCAAGAATAAGACACAACTCGGTGCCTTCGTTGAGCGTGCGGTATGCCCAATTGTGGTAGTGGAACAGACCAGCGTAGATCAATGCCCACTGTAAACGGAACCATGTGAGCATCAAAAAGCTTCAGTCACGAGGGCTAGTATACCGCAATCATGAGGATGATGTAGCAAAGGTGGATCCAAAAGAAATTGCTACCAATGAAAGGTAAGTACTGGATTCAGGTCATCAGAGCTAACAGGAGGTACCTCAGTACTCGGTGGCGCTCCTGCAGCGTGAGCTTCGACCTTTGATATCGCAAATCGCTGAGCTCTGCGCCTGGTGCGGATTCTGTCGGAAGCGGCGGTTTAGACTGCATTTATTGAGCACATTATTAATGTAAGCATAAGTGAACAGCAAACATGTGTAGATAGGACACAGTACGGTGAATATTTCTGGAGTAGAAGAGGGCTCAGCCGGACCCGCAGCCTGGCTTGTTTTGATAGATTGATTGACGTTCTTCAAGCTAAATGAATTAAAGAAGAAGATAGCTACTAGCATACAGCCTAAGCCGAATAGGGTCGCAACCTTAGAGGAAGGAAGGTTATGAAAAGTCCCCTGGTGGCGTCGAGCAGAGGTAAGGAATGGAACTTACGACGTAGTAGCCCTCGAGAGTTAAATTGATAACCCAGGTAATGTAGAATACGATCTGTACTCCCGCAAAGATCACTCCCTCATACCATAATACATCGTTACGGCTAATTCCCCATGCGAGTGCGATGAGTAGCAGAGCGCCAAACAGATAGGTATACCACAAGGCGTTGTAGATGACGTAAACCACATCGACTCCCCAATGCATTACGCCCTGTAGTAGCACAATGTTAAGTTATTATGATACTGAGGTCAAATGATCTGTACCTCTTTAGAGAGGTAGCCCCAGTAGCCAGTATTGAACACGACGAGGAACAACTTCATGATAGGCCAAAGTGTGAGGTATTTGTGAAGGCGATTGCTTCCGGCTCCCTGATGTAATAGTGGGTACACAATTACTAAGAGGGAAGTGAAGAATACTTACGCAGCCGATCATGCAGATATTGAGTAGCCAGGCGGCAACCAGGCCAAGGTAAACGATAATGAGTATGCCATACATGTATGGTAGTGGGAGATTGTCCCAGCCTAGGTATTCATCATCGGGATTGATGAAGTACTCATAAAACTAGAGTGTAGTGATATGATCAGCCGGCGGTGGTCAGTATCACTGAAATGATCGATCAAGCTGGAACTCACCTCAAGGTTAAGCTTGACCCTATCGCAGTTCACGAGCACAAACCACCACATGTCCCGGTCTTTAATGACATCCGATCCGTTGAGATAGCCATGGAAATCCACAACCAGACACTTGGACGTGGCTTGGGAGATCTTATCGCACACCTGTGTAAGAAGAAGCTCAAGAGTTAGCGCTAAGTCCACTGAGGATGGCCGCCCAGAAAGGAAAGACGAGAAGAACATACACGTTTGCCATCTGAAGTCGAGTACCCATCGATCATGTCGTTGTACTGACTGTTTGTACAGACGAGCAAGTACAGAGTCGTTCCCTGTGTCACAAAAGATTGATAAGCTCAGTCGGCGAACCGCCCAGATTTTCATTCATTAATTTGCTTTTAAAAAGTAGAAGTACAAGATTACCTTTTGCTTTGGGTCAATCTGCATGTTCCAGATCCCATTTTCCTTGAAGGCAAATCGATCGATGTAGTAGAGGATATCATCTGTGTCGTCTCGCCAGGTGTCTCGGGTCGCCTCCGCGGGAGACACGCACGAGAGAAGGAGAGCAAGAAGACCCAAAAAACAAATCCAGGCCAAGGGGGCGGAGGTAGCCAGCGACCGAGACCGCCCGCGCCTGGTCATCTTTGTTTTCAAGCAGACACAATGAGGTCTGTGG